>CAUYSK010016338.1:0-161284 GCA_963575035.1 Avahi laniger | reverse complement strand
ATAGTTTGTTTACAATTAATAAAACAATATTGATACACTTTTATTAACCAAAGTCCATACTTTATTCAGACTTCCTTAGTTTTTCCCTCATGTCCTTTTTCTGTGCTAGGGTCCCATGCAGGGTACCACATTATATTTCTTAAGTACTAGTCCTATCTCCTTAGGCTTCTCTCGACTGTGACGGTTTTGATGACCTTGACAGCTTTGAGAAGTGTTGGTTAAGTATTTTGTTGAATGTCTCTCAATTTGGGCTTGTTTTTATCATAACTAGGCTAGTGTTTGGAGTTTTAGGGTTGAAGACTGCAGAGGTAACATGCCATTTTATCACGTATCAAGAGTACCTATTAATATGACTTATCACTATTGATACTAACCTTGATCACCTGTTTGAAGTAGTGTTCATCAGGTTTCTCCACCGTAAAGTTACTCTTTTCTTTTTTTTATGACTTTCCATACTTTACTCTTTGGAAGACGTCACAATGTACAGTCCACACCTAAGTAGTAGGGAGGTATGATCCATCTCCTTGAGGGCAAAGTATAAATTATTTGGAATTCTTCTGCATAAGAAGTTTGTCTCTTCTCTTTCATTTTTTTAATCATTTATCTATAACAATATGGATCCATGGATATTTATATTATGCTTTCGGTTATAGTCTAATACTCCTTTATTTCTTTTGTCAATTAAGTTGTTCCAGCTTTGTCCAGTGGGAGCTCTTCCAGTTGGCTCCTGTGTTTCTTTGACATACTTTTTTTTTTTTTTTTGAGGCAAGGTCTTGCTCTATCACCCAGGCTGGGTTGCAGTGGCATGATCGTAGCTTGAACTATAATCTTGAACTCCTGGGCTCAAGTGATCCTCCTGCCTCTGCCTCCTGAGTAACTAGGACTACAGGTGCACACCACCACACTTGGCCTGTTTAAAAAAATTTTTTTGCAGAGATGGGGTCTTGCTATGTTGCCCAGGCTAGTCTTGAACTCTTGGCCTCAAGCAGTCCTCTTGCTTTGGCCTCCCAAGGTGCTGGGATTACAGGTGTGAGTCACTGCACCCTGGCCTGACATACCTTCTTTATACTTTTTTTTTTTTTAGCACTTTCTTACTTTGGGGCACTACACAATACTCCAGGTTCATCTTGTATATTTCCTGCTCCAGTTTCTAAAATCAGCCATTTCTCTAAGGAGTCCTGGCTTATTTTATTGGAGAATGGTATCAGAAATCAAGATCTGCGCATTAGGTGTGTTCATTGCTGCTGAGGTATCATTGCTTTTAGGACCTTTCAGCTGACAGAGCAAGGAGACATATGTGGGTGTACTAACCAAAGTCTATACATATATTTATAAATATCTCATATGTAAATATCAGTATGTATATTAAGATAAACAAGAGTTCAGAGTGATGTTGTCACCTCTACTCCATTACCACATGAATCATTCTAGCCACCCCGAATCTTGCTTGTCTGTAATGTTGGATGAACGATTTTACTGTAATAAAATTTTAAAAAATGTTCAAAGAACATTTAGGAGAACATTTATTGGGGTCAGGGAGACCTTTTGAAATGAGACATAAAATCCCAAAGCGATAAAAAAAGATAGATATATTTTACTATATAATTTTTCAAAAAGTTTTTCTATACCCAAACAACATAAACAAAATCAAATCGCACTTGACATACTTAGAAAAAGTATTTTTAACACATATAATACATACAGGAGTAACATTCCTTAATACACAAAGAGTTTCTGTAAAACAAGAACCTAATTGAAAAATGGGCCAAAGATATGAATGAACAATTCACGAAAAGGAAATCTAAATGGCCAGTGAATGTATGAAAAAATTGTCAACCTCCCTAGTAGTGTTGAAAATAATTAAGGCAACAGTGAAATACTATTTTCCATCCATATGATTTAAAAATTAAAGTATTAACAACATTGGATGCCATCAATGGCTAGGGGAAAGTACACTATCAACTTTACTGGTGGGTAAGAAATCTGAAAGCAGAGTTTTAGAAGGAAAAATAAACATACAATCTGACTATTTGATCAGGAAAAAATAAAAAAGAAGAAAAAATGCACTTACCTTTTGACCTAGCAATTCTTCATTTTGGAGTCTATCCTATATAAATAGAAGTATGCGTTCATGAAGGTATGCATTTAAGAATGCTTGTGGCAGCATTGTTTTTAGAGACAAACTGGAAACTACTTGAATGTTTAGCAGTAGGGGAATGGTATAACCACACTGTGGAATATGACACAGCTACTAAAATATGAATTAGATATATAATTTATTGACCTGGAAGAATTCCATTAAGCACCATAAAATGAAAAAAGGTCATAGCAGAATAATGTGTATGGCACGATCTTTTTTTTTAAGTAACAATAAACAACAATGACAACAACAAAAACTCTCTGTATGTATCTGTATATAGTATAAACAGAAGCCAGAGAGAAGATGTACTAGGTTGGGTTTTCCCAGAATTAGACATTGAGGCAAAGATTTGAGTGCAAATAGTGTATTTGGGAGGTGATCATAGGAAGTATTGGTAGGGAAACAGAAGAGTGGGATGGGGAAAGAAGGAAGCCAGTGCAAGGTGCATTAGTGAGCAGGTTATAGCTGTGGGCACCTGGGGCCCAGTCCTACTGGGGATTTTTAGGTGACTGTGAAACACACCTCTAAGTTGTCTCACTGGACAGGAGGTGAGGAAGTTGACACTTCTTTGTTATTCCAGTCAGAATGTGGCATTGTTTCTTATTATTTTGGCTGAGCAAGGGAGTTTTCAGAGGCTTCCACTTAAACATTTCTACTGCAATAGCTTTTACTCCTTAGGTGAAGGAACAATTTGAGGGTTCTTCCAACTGCTGAGTATGTCCATTCCAATGAGACACTTAGGGACAAGAAAAATGACCACAGGATGGATCTGTGGATCCATTGGAGTCACTGTGAGACTTGGGCTAGGACTCTGTTTCTCACCAGGCCTCAACATATCCCACTCTAACAGGTGCCTGTGATGGTGCTTTGATTTTCCTGGTAGCAGCCCCTCAAGGCTGGGTATTCCTCTTTCCCCAATATTCAGTCACACTGATAAATGGCCTAGGTTCTCCTGAGGAAGAATTGCTAGAATCATAACTGTATATATTTGCTGCGGCATTGCAGGGTCCTTCCTCAAGGGTACCTGGCCTTTTCTTCACTTGATCAGCTCTGTGTCTGAGAACTTGTTCAGCAGTGGAAGTGGGCAAGGGATCATTATTTTTCCATTATGGCAACTGACATAAGTCTACTGCTCACATAGTCTTGTTTTTAAAAATTTTATAAGCAATAACCTTGTTGGCTTCCATTATGGGCTGTATTGTGTCCCCCTCAAAATTTATGTGTTGAAGTTCTAAACCCCAGTACCTCAGAATATGACTGTATTTGGAGATAAAGCTTTTAAAGAGGCAATTACAATAAAATGAGAGCATATAGGTGGGCCCTAATCCCATATGACTTGTGTCCTTATAAGAAGAGGAGATTTAGGACCCAGACAATACAGAGATCAAGGGGGTGACCATGTGAGGACACAGTGATGAGGAGACCACCTGCAAACCAAGGAAAGAGATCTCAGAAGAGACCAAATCTTCCCACACCTTGATCTTGGACTTCTAGCCTCCAGAACTGTGAGAAAATAAATTTCTATTGTTTAAGTTACCTGTCTGTGGTGTTTTGTTATGGCAGCCCTAGAAAATTAATACAGCCTCCCATCTATCTTGTTTCTAGGGATGTCATAGTTTATTAACCATCTCTACAGACTACTGCAGGTCAAAGTTGCATTTTTGCCATTCTGGACTTGCTGTCCATTATGGTTATTACATTCACCTTGACTCTGATAGTTAACTGCTGCCACCTGGCCTCTGCTATTTTAGAATCCTTTTATCCATGTCTGTCCATTGACAGACACCGAGGAGCCTAATTAGGCAACAATCTCTCCTATCATGCACCCTGACCCATAGAAGACAGGTACCATGAAGTTTTTCAACATTGTCAGTAACACATTCTTTATTGCCTTAACAAAAGACGAGTCCTCTGGGCTCTCCCAGGGGACATCATTAACTAGTGTGTTTTCTGGTTTTACATAAGTAAGCCATTCTAATTTGCCCACCTCTCTGAACCTTTGACCCTTTTCTCACTCAAGGCAGCTCCAATAATTCCACTTCTTTACTATAGAGGCATTGTTGTTTCCAAGTTTCAAGGATCCATTCTAGCAGCATATTAGTACTGGCTCTAGATGTTCTTGTCAAGATATTAAATCCTGAGTCATGGCAGAGTGTTCCAGTATCTATAAACTCTCCCATAACCAGCTTTATATCCCTCCCAGGTGTAGCACCCTCAAGATCCATTCCCAGTTTTTTCTCCTGATTCCTGCAAATACAGATTTGCCAAGTCCTACAACTATTCAGTGAATAATCTCTTTTCTCTCCTTTCTTGGGATATGCTAAGATTTGTCCCCTGTTATTTCAGTTATAGAAAAAAATGTGTTGAGGTGGGGACAGATCTTGAGGAAGACAAGCATCATCCTTCTGTGTAAATATACTACTCTCACAATCAAACCTGGGGTCTGATTTTTAGCATGGCTGCCCTTTTCTAGAAGAGCCAAAAAAAAGATAAAAGTTCCCATGAAGGCCTTTGCTTTCATACCATTCCTTGAGTTAGTAGTTGATTGATTAAACTAATCATTTTCTTTCTTTAGGGTTTCTATGGCCATTAATAACAAGAAACTGACTCCATGATTCTTAAAATCTCCACCCTTCAAGCACTACAGCTATTGCATAAGCTTTTCCTTTCACTTGCACCCCTTTCCAATCTCAGTAATTGTGATGCTATAACATGTTGGGGATTACCAACACTCTGCTTTCCATCAGTAATGAGGTTCTTGTTTTCACATGTTTTATTAATACATGTGATCCAATTCCAGAATTCCATCCTGAGTGTCTACTTTGAAAGACCACTTGTCTTACTTTGAATGAAACAGACCCTGAGATAAGTATTTGACAGTAAGTGGTTTACTTGGGAGGTAATCCCCAGGAAGCAATGGAGGGAAGTGAGACAGAGAAGAAATGAAAAACAATACAAAGTCTGTTAATGAGCAGGTTAGCACTGTGGGCAACTGGGACTCAATTCCACTGGGACCTCAGGAAGGCTAAATAGAACATGCCTCAGAGTTTTCCACCTAGGGAACAATGAAGCTGGGCTATTTCCCCTCCATTTATGTCCGTCATTGATTGAGGATTGCTCCTATGGGCCTTAACTCTTTGGCACTTCTGGCTTGTCTTGTCCACTGGCTTTCTGACCTCCTGTGGTCAGAAAGTCCTCAGGCAGAGAGTCGCAGGTGCTTGCAGTAGGAAGTCACTGGTCTGTATAGAAACAATGAGTGCCTAGGGGATATCAGGAAGAACATCAACAAAGTTGGCTATGGGGGTAAGAGGGAATTATTAACTTTTTCTCTTTATATACACTTGTAACCTTTTTATGGTTGAGGTGAGCATATGCCTGTGCACTGGTTGTCAAGGGGCAGGGAGATGGAAGATTTTCTCTTCTAGAATTTGAAGTAGGAGTTTTGGTATGGCAGTCCACCAAAGCTGTACACGCTGGGAAATTTTCCTTCAAATAAGGAGGGAGATTGGATGTTGAATAGAAACCAAACCAAACCAAACCAAACCAAACCAAAAACAAACTAAAAAACAAACAAAAGACAAAAGACAAAAAACAAAAAGAAGAAAGGTAAATTTCATTATCCAACTATCCACACCTTCATGATCAGTTCAAGTCTCTGCTATTGTCTCTCCCAGCCTCTTGTATTTTACTTCTTTTCACTCAGAGATGCTGTTGTCTGCAACACAATTATAACTATTCTGAACTGAACTGGAAGGCTGGAGGTCAGGGGCTGCTGACATTTGTTCAGCGGTTCAACAGTGTCAGGGCTGATGGCTTTGCAGTTCTCTTGGCTTTTTCCTTAATGTCATTAGATGACTTTTTCAGCTCTGTATTCAGGGAAAAAATAAGGAATAAGAGAAAGAGACAACACCTGTATCAGGAAAGCAAAGGTTTTCCCAAAGAAGCCCTGCATTAATTTCCTATGCCTGCTGTAACAAATTACTACATACTTAGTGGCTTAAAATAACACAAGTTTAATATCTCACAGTTCTGGGCATCAGAAGTCTGAAATAACTGGCCAGATGTGGTGGTGTGCACACCTGTAGTCCCAGCTATTCAGGAGGCTGAGGCAGGAGGATCGCTTGAGCCCAGCAGTTTGAGGTTATAGTGAGATATGATGATGCCACAGCACTCTAGCCCTGGCAAACAGAGGGAGATCCTGTCTCAATTTAAAAAAGAAAAAAGAAGTCCAAAATGGGTTACTCTGGGCTATAATCACAGTGTCTGCAGGCTGCGTTCCTTCTGGAGGCTCTAGTATCAGTTTCCTTGCCTTTTCCAGCTTCTAGAGGGTACCCATATTCCTTGGCTGGTAGCTCCCTTTCATCTTCACAGCCAGCAATCAAATCACTCTGATTTTTTTTTTTTTTTTTTTTTTGAGACAGAGTTTCACTCTGTTGCCTGGGCTAGAGTGAGTGCTGTGGCGTCATCCTAGCTCACAGCAACCTCAAACTCCTGGGCTCAAGCGATCCTCCTGCCTCAGCCTCCAGAGTAGCTGGGACTACAGGCATGCACCACCATGTCCGGCTAATTTTTTCTATATATATATATATTTTTTATTTTTTAGTTGTCCAGATCATTTCTTTCTATTTTTTAGTAGAGACGGGGGTCTCACTCTTGCTCAGACTGGTCTGGAACTCCTGACCTTGAGTGCTCCACCCGCCTCCGCCTCTCAGAGTGCTAGGATTACAGGCGTGAACCACCATGCCCGGCCCACTCTGACTTTTGTTTGTGTCACCACATCTCCTTCTCTGACTCTTCTGCCCTCCGTCTTCCACATTTAAGGACTCTTGTGATTGTTTTGAGCTCACCTGAATAATCCAGGATAATCTCCCTATTTTAAGGTCAGCTGATTGGCAACCTTAATTCTATTTGCAAACTTAATTTCTTTTTGCCATGTAACCTAACATATTCACAGGTTCTGAGGATTAGCACATGGACATCTTTGTGGGGGCCCTTATATTGCCTGTCTACCACAACCCACTTATGTCTCATTGGCCAAAATTCTAGCTGGAAGGAAGCTGGACAAAATGGGATTGGAAGTGAGAGATGGGTAAGCTGAACAACAGTCTCTGCCATACCTTACTCATATTTTTGACAGTTTGTAATTATATTTTTATTGCATGATTTTTCTCCCCTAGTAGACCATATATTCCATGAGAGCAAGAACCATGTCTGTTTTGCTAGCCATTGTATTTTCAGCATATAACAGTACCTAACACATAGTAGCTGCTCAATAAATTTTAGTGTATAAAGGAACAAGTATGCACACACCCACATATACTAACTACAGTATTTTGAGGGCCATAGCTAAGAACTGGAAACAATCTAACTGTTAATCTATGGGAACCTGATTAAATAAATTGATTTTTTTTCAAAGTAAATCCCTAGTGCACTTATACAATGAAATACTATGCAGCCTTTATAAACAATGAGGCAGATCTTAAATGTAGTGACATGAAAGTCCATGATTTATCATTAAGGGAAAATGCAAGTTGCAGAACAGCATGTATTATATGAACCTATTTATATGATAGAGAAGAAATGGAAGCTTGTTGACTCAGGAAAGGAAGAACACAAAGATCCAGAAAGAACGAAGAATCAAATTCTTGGCTTTAGATTTTTCCAGGAACACATACCAACCAAATTCCCGTCTCATGGTCTTTGCACTGACTGTTCTTTCTGTCTGTAATACTCTTTGCTCACATATTAACATATTGATATAAGTTATCACAATTAATATCTTGCTTTTTTCCATTCATTAAGGTCTCTGTCCAATGTTATCATCTTAGAGATGCCAGATTTGACCACCCTATCTAGAATAGCATGCCCTATCATTCTCCATCCCCTTATTCCGCTTTATTTTTATGAGATCGTGTATCTATTTGTTTAATTGTTTATTGTATCTCTTCTCCTCTCGAACATAAGCCCCATGAGGCCAGGGATCTAGGTGATTCTTTTCTTTCTTTTTTTTTTTCAGGGATCTAGGTGATTCTTATGTGGGTTTCCAGAGTGCCTCACTTTAGGAACCACTTATAACACTTAGGGTTGGCAGTTCTCAAAATATGGTCTCCAGACCAACAGCATCAATATCACTTGGGAACTTGTTAGAAATGCAAATTATCAAGCCCCACGTCAGACCTACTGAATCAGAAACCTGGGAGTAGGACCCAGCACCCTGTGTTTTAACAAGCCCTCCAGGGGATTCTAATGCACACTGCAGTCTGAGAACTACTGACTTTGGCTTTCTCTGTTAGCGGCATTTCCCCAGCTCTCCTTCCTAAGGTATCTAATCCAGGTAGAGAGATGTCAACTGTCCACCGTATTCTCTCCTCTGTGGTGCTTCTAAGAATGTTCTAAATAAGATAGCAATGTTGAAATCTTCTGTTTAACTTAACCTTAAATTTAACTTAAAATTTTCTTGAAGCTTACTATCTAGAAAAGTGGCTTACAAACTTTTTCTGTAAAGGGCAGAGAGTAAGTATTCTTGACTTTACAGGCTATACAGTCTGTCACAACTATAAAACTCTGCTGTTGTAGTGTGAAAGCAGCCATAAACAATTTATAAATAAGTGAGCATGGCTGTGTTTCAATAAAATGTCATTTATGGACACTGAAATTTGAATTGTTGGCAATCTGATGAGCATAATGTAATATGAGGTTATTTTGCATTTCCCTGATTACATTCATTTTGCCTCTCCTGTTAAATGCTTGCCCAGGTCTTTTGTCCTTTTTTTTTTACTGTCTGCTGAAGGGAAATCATTCCAGTGGGCAGTATTCTTGGTCATTCACTTTGTATGGTGGGAGATGAATATAAAATGAATTCTAGATAGTATCAAATACCTTGGCTCATTGGACAGAGACATAGAAGGAGCAATGCTGGAATACCAGTGGCAAGGAAGTTTGGGAAAGATAAGTAGATAGATCCCTGGGACTGGGAAAGTCTTTGTGTCTCAAATTAATATCCGCTAGAGAGCATCCATTGCAGAGATCCTCAACAACCAGGTGTACAAGATGGACTATCCTGTGGATGTGAGCCAACATTTCTCTTTTGTTACCCCACTACTTGTGCAATGGGCCCATGAACAGGTAGGTGGTTATGTAAGCAGGGATGGAGATTATGCATGGACCCGGCAGAATGGGCTTCATTTCTCTTTCCATGGTGATTTACCTACTGCCACTGCTGAGTGCCCAAGAAACCAACAACAGAGACTAATGCTGAATCCTTCTTATAGTACAGTGACTGAGGGAACACTAGCCAGCCACCTTGTGGAAAATTAATTACATTGGACCTTTTCCACCTTGGAGGGGAGAGTGAGTCATTCTAAATGGAATCAATGCATACATTAGATTTGGGTTTGCCTTGCCTGCCTGTACAGTGTAAGCTTACTGCCTCCTCTTTTCCTTCACAGGTTTCACTTTCCAGTAAACCCTTTGTGCTCCTAACTCAGTTTCAGCTCTGCTTCCTAAGGAATGCAATCCGCTTGACAATTTTTTTTTTTTTTGCTATGGGGAAATGGGACATTTGTAACGTGTAGCATGCGTTGAATGGTGATTACTCAATTATCACCCATGGTGGCTTCAAATGGGATGCAATTGGAGGGCAAGCTTTGTGAAATCAAGTGGCTAGAGCACTTAGTCCCTATGGTGACAATGATGATTGCAAAGGATATGGCTAGGGCTAACTGCTTCTGATGACCCTAGAGAGCTTACACAGAAAAGAGGACAAATTGAAAGCCTTGAATGTACAACGCAAATCATGGTGGAAAATCAAAGAGCCTCGATGTCAGTATTAAAATAGCCTTTATTCTTCCGGAGCTGCAGGACAGTATGCCTGAAGATTATGCTCAGGGACTGATTATAAATGTTGCAGAAGTGCAGCATCAATTAAAGATACAGCCTTGCCAGGACTCTTAGGCTAAGTTAAGGGCACTCCTGGGGAAAGAATAGGACCCTAACACCTTGGATAGAAATATCTGGGCATAAGGCTGGGCGTGGTGGCTCATGCCTGTAATCCTAGCACTCTGGGAGGCCAAGGTGGGAGGATCACTTGAGGTCAGGGGTTTGAGACCAGTCTGAGCAAGAGCAAGACTCCATCTCTATAAAAAAATTAAAATAAAAAAAAAGTCTGGG
This sequence comes from Avahi laniger, assembly GCA_963575035.1. Classification (NCBI taxonomy): domain Eukaryota; kingdom Metazoa; phylum Chordata; class Mammalia; order Primates; family Indriidae; genus Avahi; species Avahi laniger. The sequence goes on along the minus strand of CAUYSK010016338.1, from coordinate 150,975 downwards.
CGTAAACAGATGGGGCTGGGAAAAATTTAACCCCCAAATCTCTCTGAACCTTCCTTGTCAGTAGAAGCAGCCCTATATTTCTTGTCTAAAGGTACCAGCCTTCTCATGCATACAAACCTTTTAGTAACTTCCACTAAGGTGTTTGCCTCACAAAGAATGTTCATTCTCCTCAGGACCAACCCTCACAACACCTCATTGCTTCCAATTTCATAATAATTGTTAGATCTCAGCATAGCACAGATGCTCGAATGCCCAAGGGGAAGAGAATGTTGAAGTGGACTTATTATATGTCACCTGCTGAGTGCCCACCTCCAATTCTTCTCTTAGAAGAACTGGGTGGTAGGGTGACACACTGTCTTGGTTTGTCCAGGACTTAAGGGTTTCCTAGGTCATAGGATTTTCAGTTTTAAAACCAGTACAGTTCCAGGAAAATTGGAAGTTGAGTTGATCATCCTACTGGGAGGACCAGCCTCTTCACTAAGGCATATAATGCTGAGAGGAGCATGAGTATTATTGAAAAGCTCTGTGGAATATCTTCTGTATGTCAGAGATGATGGGGGAGATGCTTCAGTGGAACTGGGATCCCTGATTTCAGTAGGAAAAATAGGATCTTAAAGGGTACACTATGGGTGATAGTACTTAACTGTCGGAACTAAGGTAGGTGCAATTAATGTAATAAAGCACAGGGATAGGGTAGTAATCAGAGTGTTTTCACCTCCATCTGTTGCAGTGGGTGATTATGGAATTCCCTAGGAATGAAACAGATGTGAAATACAGAAGCAGAAAATTCTAGGTCTGGTGGGCAGAAACTTTGCAGACTCCTGGACTCTTACTCTGTTCCCAGACATATTAAGCCAGTTCGCAGTTCTGGATCTCCTCGATTAAGAGGGAGGCCAGGAGACGGAGAGAGCGCGAGACAGAGTGAGCCACGCAATCTGACCGAGCAGGTCATACTCCTCCTCCTCCTCCTCCTCTCTGCTCCTCGCTGCTCAGGTGACCCGAGGAGAGACTCAGCCTCGGAGCCGCGGAGGAACCCAGTGCACAGGAGCTTCCCTTGCAGGATTCCAGAGTCCTCGCCACCTTTTACAATTTGGCGCCTGTTATCCTGCCGTACCTAGTTTTTGGATTTTTTTCCTTTCCTTTCTTCTCTTTGCTAAACCACCCCTCAAGGATTTTTTTAAAGCCCTCTGGTTCGCTCACCTTTCCTTCGCAACCTTCCCATTCCCCCACTGAGAGCGAATCATTAAGCGGCCCCCCCGGCCCTCAGACGGCAGGAGCCCCCCTACCTCCCAGGCCAACCGTCCTCCCTCTCCGAGCGCGGGTGCCGGGCCGGCGAGAGGGCGCGAGCGCAGCCGAGGCCATGGAGTTGACGGCGGACCAGCCGCTCTGGGTGAGCCACCACCACCCCGCGGTGCTCAACGGGCAGCACCCGGACACGCACCACCCGGGCCTCGGCCACTCCTACGTGGACCAGACGCAGTACCCGCTGCCCGAGGAGGTGGATGTACTTTTTAACATCGACGGTCAAGACAACCACGTCCCATCCTACTACGGAAACTCGGTCACAGCCATGGTGCAGAGGTACCCCCCAGCCCACTACCGGAGCCAGGTGTGCCCCCCGCCCCTGCCGCAAGGGTCCCTGCCCTGGCTGGATGGCGGCAAAGCCCTGGGCGGCAACCACACCGCTTCGCCTTGGAACCTCAGCCCCTTTTCCAAGACGTCCATCCACCACGGCTCCCCGGGACCCCTTTCGCTCTACCCCCCAGCCTCGTCCTCCTCCCTGTCCCGGGGCCACGCCAGCCCGCACCTCTTCACCTTCCCGCCCACCCCGCCCAAGGACGTCTTCCCGGATCCGTCTCTGTCCACCCCGGGCTCGGCCGGCTCGGGTCAGCAGGACGAGAAAGAGTGCCTCAAGTACCAGGTGCCACAGCCCGACAGCATGCAGCTCGAGTCGTCGCACTCCCGCGGCAGCGTCACCACCCTGAGGGGAGCCTCCTCGTCAGCCCACCACCCCATCACCACCTACCCGCCCTACTTGCCAGAGTACAGCTCCAGACTCTTCCCCCTCAGCAGCCTGCTGGGCGGCTCCCCAACCGGCTTCGGAGGCAAGCCGAGGCCCAAGGACGGATCCAGCACAGGAGGCAGGGAGTGCGTGAACTGCGGAACAACCTCCACCCCACTGTGGCGGCGAGACGGCACCGGGCACTACCTGTGCAATGCCTGCGGGCTCTACCACAAAGTGAACGGACAGAGCCGGCCCCTCATTAAGCCCAGGGGAAGGCTGTCTGCAGCCAGGAGAGCAGGGACGTCCTGTGCAAACTGTCAGACCACCAAGACCACGCTCTGGAGGAGGAATGCCAACGGGGCCCCTGTCTGCAACGCCTGCGGACTCTACTACAAGCTGCACAATAGTAACAGACCCCTGACCATGAAGAAGGAAGGCATCCAGACCAGAAACCGGAAAATGTCTAGCAAATCCAAAAAGTGCAAAAAAGTGCACGATACGCTGGAGGACTTCCCCAAGAACAGCTCATTTAACCCGGCCGCCCTCTCCAGTTACATGTCCTCCCTGAGCCACATCTCGCCCTTCAGCCACTCCAGTCACATGCTGACCACGCCCACGCCGATGCACCCACCGTCCAGCCTGTCCCTTGGACCTCACCATACTTCTAGTATGGTCACCGCCATGGGTTAGAGGCCCACTCGACGCTCACTGGGCTCCACGCGAGAGTCCCCGAAGCCCCTTCGACTTGCATTTGTGCAGGAGCAGTATCATGAAGACTGAAGGCCATGGATATATGTTTTCGAAGGCAGAAAGCAAAATGATGTTTGCCACTTTGCAAAGGTGCTCACTGTGGTGTCTGTGTTCCAACCACTGATTCTGGGTCCCATTTGTGAATAAGCGATTCAGATTCTCATCCCCTATTTAACGGGGTCTCTAGTGCTATGAAAAAAAATGCTGAACATCGCATATAACTTATATTGTAAGAAATACTGTACATTTGAGGAAGACTCTATTGCATCTGGGTAGCTGTAAGGCATGAAGGAGGCCAAGAAGTTTAAGGAATATGGGGGAAAATAAAGTATGGAAATTAAGAAGAAACTAGGTCTGATATCCAAATAGACAAACTGCCAGTTTTGTTTCCTTTCACTGGCCACAGTTGTTTGATGCATTAAAAGAAAACAAAACAAAATAAAACAAAAAATAATAAAAAAAAGAGAAAGAAAAACGTCGTAGGCAAATCATTCGTTCAAAGCTGTGGGCCTCTGCAAAGGAAGTGTCTATGCGTTCCGGGCAATCAGTGTTAATGCTCGCAAATGCCATCTGCCGTCCTGGGTGTCGGGTAGTCCTTTTCTAGGCCTACATGCTTTGTGAACAAGTACCTGTAATTGTTTGTATGTATAATTCAAAGCACCAAAATAAGAAAAGATGTAAATTTATTTCATCATATTATACAGATTGAATTGTTGTATAAATTTATTTACTGCTAGTGTTTAAGAACTGCTTTTTTTTTTGTTTAGATACTTTTCCTTTTCTCTCAATTTTTTGTTGAATAAACTAGATTATATTCAGTTGAAAAAAAAAGAGGGAGGCCAAATCTTTTTGAGAAAGGACCCTGCTGCAATGCTATCATAGCTGTAGACTGCAAATCTTCCTCCAAGTCTTCCTTATAGTGGGATCTGTGGCCGTTTACTAGAGGACCGTGACCAAGGAAAAGGAAATATCTAGAACCTTCTGAGAATTATCAGATCCTGGCTCTGTATTGATGCTAATTCTTGGAGACCCAGTTTGCCACTGTGGTCCATCACCAGAGTGAGTACTTATGGATCTTGGCCTGAGTCCATTTCAGTGGGAACTTGCACCCATCCTTGCAGAATCACCACACATTGTTTTTCTGACCCACAGATCCATGGAGGCAGTGCTCTTGTAGCACCCCTTGGAACTGTGCCTCCCTCTCCTCTCACCCCTACCACCAAAGCAATACCAAACCCCTAGAACAACTGAAGAGATTGGAGTGAAAACTGAGAACCTGAAAAGTGGAAGTGTGATGATTCCAACCACACACCTCTGTATAACTTGCCTGTTTGTCTATGAAAAAAACCATATAGGTTTTGGAGAATGATTGTGGGCTATTATTAATTTAATCAGGTGATGACACCAATCACAACTGTGGTTCCCAAGGTAGAATCTTTACCGGAGCAAATTAACACAGCCTGTGGCACCTATTGCCCCAGCAAATGTTACCAGCAAAGATAACAGAAACAGTTTGTCCTCACTCTCTTACCTCAGGGCTATCTTAAACTATGATGTTTTCTGTCATAATCTATCCCAGAAGGATGATAATTATCTTTTTATCCCACAGACATAGTGCTGGTCCACTACATTGATGACATTATGAGAATGATCCCATGAGCAGGAAGAATCGAGCACCCCAGATGCCTTAAAGCCAGAGGATAGGACATAACTTCCATGAAAGTTCCAGTGCCTAGTGCATGGATTACATCTGTGGGATCCAGTGATCTGGACTATGTCAGGGAATCTCCTCTAAAATAAAAGACAAGTTGTTTTTCCTTGCATCACCCACCACACAGAAAGAAATCAATCCTAGGTGGGCCTCTTTAGATTTAGGAGACAACATATACCACATTTGGGCATGCTGCTCTGACCCATTTACTGAGTAACCTGTAAGGCTGCCAGTTTTGAGTGGGATCTGAAGTAAGAAAAGTCTCTGTAGCAAATCTGGGCTACAGTACATGCTGGCCTGTTACTTGGGCCTTATGACTCAGCAGACAGAATGGTTTTGAATGAGGTTTTCTATGAAGCCCAATAGAAGTCCTCACAGCATAGAGTCATAGGGGGTTGAAGTAAGACCATGCTTTCCTTGCTTGACAATTTTTCCTCATTTGAAAGGCAACACCTGGTTTGCTACTAGGCCCTGGTAGTGACTGAATTTCTGACTATGGGACATCAACAGACTATGTGACCTGAGCTGCCCATCACAAACAGGGTGTTATCTGCTCCATTCAATCATCAAATGGCCATGTACAGCAGCATTCCATTGTTAAATAGAAATTTTGTGGCCAGGTGCCGTGGCTCACACCCGTAATCCCAGCACTTTGGGAGGCTGAGGTGGGAGGATTGTTTGAATCCAGGAGTTTGAGACCTGTCTGGGCAACACTGTTATCTCTAAATAAATTTTAAAAAGTTAGCTGGATGTGGTGACATACACCTGTAGTCCTAACTACTCAGGGGATGGGACAGGAGGATCACTTGAGCCCAGGAGTTTGAGGCTATAGTGAGCTATGGTTGCACCACCACATTCTAGCCTGAGTGACAGAGCAAGACCCTACCTCTAGAACATTCTAGCCTGGGTGAAAGAGCAAGATCCTGTCTCTAGAACAAACAAACAAAAAGAAAATTGTGTATGAAAACAGATCCCAGAAAACTGGGAAGGTAAAAAAAGTAAATTGAATGTGAAAGTGGCTCAGACTCTCATGGAACTTGCTACTACCTCTCCATCAGTCCACACAGATGGCCTCAAAGAGAGTTCTCTATGACCATTTAATAAAACAAGAAAATGCAGGACTACGAGTCTATGGATGGGACTGTAAAGTAGGCGAGCAGGTGGTAGAAGCAGGTGGCAGTTGTCCTACAGCCTCACTCAGGGATGGCCCTGTAAAGGAAAATCCTCCCAAGTAGTGCATTTCATTGTCTACTTTGGAGGAAGGATAAATGGCCTAATATATTGATCTATATAGATTTGTGGGCAGAAGCTAACAAGTTGGCTGGCTAGTGAAGAGTGTGCAAAGAACAAGGTAGGAATTTGGTGATAAGGAGGCCTGGGAGAGAGCTATATACACATGGGCCTCTTAGAATAGGCCATAGTGTGAAAAAAATTTGTCTTCTACATAATTGCCCCCTAAGGGTATCCAATGGTAGAGGAGTCTCTCAGTAATCAGGTATATAAGATGACCTATTCAGTTGACATTAGTCAACCTTTTTCCTCAGCTACCCTAGTGTTTGCCTAGTAGGTCCATGTACAAAATGGCCATGGCAGCTGGGATGGGGCCTACGTATTGGCTCAACAACTAGTTCTTCCCCTCACTGAAGCTGATCTCTCTATCATCAATATTAAATGGACAATCTGCTTATCAGTGGACACTGAACACTGAAGCATCAGAATGGCACCATTCTCCAGGTGGACCAAACAGTTATTTGGTGGAAGACTGGTTACACTGGGCCATTCATAGAGAAGGCACCAAATATCTTTATAGGAATAGATGCATATTTCTTTTTTTTTTTTGAGACAGAGTCTCACTCTCTTGCCTGGGACGAGTGCCGTGGCGTCAGCCTAGCTCTCAGCAACCTCAAACTCCTGGGCTCAGGCAATCCTACTATCTCAGCCTCCCAAGTAGCTGGGACTACAGGCATGAGCCACCATGCCCGGCTAATTTTTTTTTTCTAGATATATTTTTAGCTGTCCAATTAATTTCTTTCTATTTTTTGGTAGAGATGGGGTCTCGCTCTTGCTCAGGCTGGTTTCGAATTCCTGAGCTCAAACAATCCGCCCGCCTCAGCCTCCCAGAGTGCTAGGATTACAGGCGTGAGCCACCGCGCCCGGCTGGAGATGGGGATTTTTAAGGCAGTGAAGCTATTCTGCACGATGCTGGAATGGTGGAAAGATAACATCATGCATTTGTCAAAACCCATAGAATCGTCTCCATGGCTAGAACATGGAAGTAACCCAAGTGCCCGTCAATAGACGACTGGATGAGCAAAATGTGGTGTCTATATACAATGGAATATAACTATTCAGCCCAAAAAAGGAAGGAAACATTGACACGTGCTACAACACAGATGGGACCCTGAGGACATGATGTTAAGCGAGAGAAGCCAGTCACAGAAAGATATGCACTGCATGATTCCAAGTATCTGAGGTACTCGGCACAGTCAAAATCATAAAGGCAGGAAGCAGAACGGTGGTTGCCGGGGACTGGGGATGGAGGGAATGGGGAATCATTGTTCATGAGTTTAGAGTTTCAGTTTTGCAAGATGAAAGGATGTCTGGAGACGGACGGTGGTGATGGTTGCATGACAACATGAATGTGTTGAACACCACTGAACTATACACTTAAAAATGGTTAAGATGGTAAATTTATTTTTATGTGTATATTACCACAATAAATCAGAAAAAAAATCACAGAGTTGTATAACACAGAGTGAACTCTAATGTAAACTATGACTTCAGTTAATTTAAATGTATTAATATTGGCTCATGAATCATAACAAATGGACCACACTAATGCCTAATGTTAACAGGAGAAACTGTACCCAGAAAAAGTCACTGGGACACTCTCTCTCTTGCTCTAAACAAAGAAAGCTGCTATGCTGTACGCAGCTCTATAGAAAGGAGCATGTGGCAAGGAACTGAAGCCTCTGACCAACAGCCACTGAGCGGCTCAGGCCTGCCACAGACATGCGAGACAGACCCTCCAGCCCAGCCCCCGTCAAGCCTTCAGATGACACAGCCCAGCCACCCCTTGGCTGCAACCTCAGCAGAGACCCTGAGCCACACCACCCAGATAAGCCACTCCAGATTCCCGACCCCAAGAAACTGTGTGACTAAACAACCGTTGTTTTCATTGTTGCCATGTTTGGGTTAATTTGTTACGCAGCCATAGATAACTAATACATTAATCAAAAAGGAAGAGCCGTAAAAGATTTTTACCTCTAACCTTGTTAGAGGCAAGTGACTTTGAAAAGTTTGTAGCTTACCTTACCTCAAAATAACTGCATATACCCAGTGTCAAATCAGGGGTTAGGAGTCACAGTTGCAGAAGTTGGCAATCTAAGCAATGAAAGGTTTTACTTTAAATGGGAGGGGAAAAAAAAATCCTTCCTTTGGGATTCAAACCACCCAAATCATGTGCCCTCCTCATAGAACGCTGCTCTCCAAGCTGGTGCTAACGCAGGGAAATATGGTTATTTCCTGTTCATCAGCATTTTACCCTCGAACCTTCTGTCAAGCTGGCATGTTTTTTGTTTTTTGTTTTTTTGTTTTTTTTCCAGCAAGCAGGAACCTCAGAGCCTATCCTCAGATTGTCTGCCAATTTTCAATCCAACTCCGATTCATCTGAGGGTCCAGAAAGCCAGACAGAGGTCATGACATTGACACCTCTTGTCCTGTTCAGAGCTCCGGGACATGCCCTGACCGGGCTTCCAGGGAAGTGGAGGAGGAAATGCCCTCTCCTGCGTCCCAGCTGGTTCTCCGCTGATTTCAACCCACTGGCCATCTGGTCTCTTCTCCCTGCTATGCACACAGCTTGGTCTGGGAAGTGGAAACTTTCTGCAGGATTCAGCATTTTTATTTATTTTTTAATTTTTTAAATTTTCTTTTCACAAACCAGGATGCATGGAGAGAGTGGAGGACAGTGGCTGCTGTGGCATGCTGCGGCGCTCGCCCACGTGTAGAAATCGAGGCATGGAACCCAAAGACGCCACTTGGCGAGCGTCCAGTAGAATCTCTGCATATTTAAAAACACAGCCATTCAAATCTATTAGGGTCATTGGGTGTGACTTTAATGAAGCAGAGTGACTGAAAATGCAACCCAAGTGGTAAGTAATTCTGCTTAGCTTTTCTGCAGAATTTATGTAAGAAAAAAAAAATCAAAGCTCTAAGGCAATCAAATTGGGTTTCATTTAAATGAATTTTATTTATTTTGTTTAATAAAATAGCAGATCACGAAAGCTCCTACAAAGTGCTTCCTTCATGCATATGTATTAAATATATATAATTTATATACCCATAAAATTCGCATATAGATATAGGACCTAACATGGATAATAGCTAATGGACCTCTTTCAAAAGACATCAGCCAATGAAGAGGTTTTGAAAGACCATAAATTTTATTTAATAGTGATATTCTAGTGATATTTAATAGTGCTATTCTAGAATTGGGCAGAGAGGGATATTGATGTAACACACGACCAGTGTACATAAATACAGGCTTTGGTCTAACACACTCATGAGCAAGTATCTATGAAAAAAGTTTAGAAAATATGGATTTTAGCATCACCCAGATAAAAATGGGGATATCTGTAGAATGGAGATCTTATAGGAGAGTCCCCTGCTCCCATCCTCCCTAGCGAGGACTCATTTATGATGCCAAAGTATACACAGCTAGAATGTCCTTTTGACGTGCTATTAACTGAACCAAAAGACGCAAGTCTTGCCATTAGCATTATGCACAGGGAAATGCATTCTACAAACTTTCATTTTTTACAAATGACTAATGGATACTAACAGTAATATTCTACTGAGTTAGTAAAATTAAAAAATTGAAAGTAGTATTAAAAAATAAACATAAGTTATTAGAAAAGTTCACTGAGGACCATAGTTAAATATTGTGCTAAGAAGTCTATCAAGAACTTCAGAGAAATATAGCAAATGTTCTCCTGCAAACACCCATGGACATGGCTGTCATTTCTGGAATTTTCAGGAAGGACTTTCTGGATTTCATGCCACCATCAAAGTTGTTCAGTGGTATTCGAGTCAATGTTTTATGATGTTGCTGTTGTGGTTTGTATGGGGTTTTTTGGTGAATGCCTTAGCATTAACTGCATTTTTGGCTGATGATTTCTCTATAATTGGAATTTAAGACATACACAGGTTGTGACTCAAATAAATATGTAGTTTTAGTGTTGAACTAGAGGGCTGCATCTCTCCCTTCGAGTACAGTGGCACCAGGACCCTTCATCATTCTACTGAGCTCTCTGTCAATGCACAGACTCCCACCAGAAAGGTAAAACAGGTGAGATGCTTGGGCTGTGGCAGTCTTTTCCCCTGACTGGGGGTCATGTTAAAAGAAAAGTGTGGGCCGGGCACGGTGGCACACGCCTGTAGTCCCAGCTACTCGGGAGGCTGAGGCAGGGGGATCATTGCGCCCAGGAGTTGGAGGTTGCAGTGAGCTGCGATGACTACACTCTACCCAGAGGTACAGAATGAGACTGTCTTCAAAAAACAAGAAAAAAGAAAAGTGTGAAAGTTACTGTCCTAACAAAGTTAAGTTCTTAATTTTCTTTGTGTCCTGTAGCACTTTCAGAATCCGATTTTTTTTTAAAAAAAAGCTCCGAGCCTTCTGCCCAAATAAAAACATTTATGCTTATAATTTTAAATACAATTTCAGTAAGCCCCCAAAGTTCATCCGTGCCTGCCTCCCACGTTAAACATTCCTCTGTTAGAAGAGGAAATATGAGATGATAATTTGTTTTATCTGTCACTGTCTCACACAGACTAAACCATCTAGAAGTGGAGAAAGGAAAACAGTATCCCTGGCCCCAAAGAAAGAGGCAGACACCTCCTGATCTAGTACCTTTTATTTCCCAAGATTATTTGTGCTTGTTTTCTTAGGATCAGAAACAGGAGGTGAATTAGAAACGATTTAAGTGGCAGTTGTTTACACATAGGTTACTATGTGTAACCATGTTACTGTGTAATTAACTATGTTACTCTGTGTCAAGTTACTAACCGCAATTATTGATACTAAGTAGCCAAACGAATCTGTGGGCATTCTCCCATCCCTCCAGAAAGAAAACTGAGCAAAGAAAAAATTAAACATCATGCCAGAACGGAAGGCTATAGAAGGTGCTGCCTAAAAGCATTTTCAAGTCTGAAACACGAGTCCCTTCCCCAGAGCAGCCTGGCCTCGGTGCTTTTATGATCAGAAGTTACTTCTGGAAGTCTCGGATGGTCCACGTTCCCTTCTCTTTCAAGTCTTCTCACATGCCCCATGCTGAGAGATGACACAGTTCCGGGAATGCCCCACAGCTTTTCCATGCCTTTTGCTGAGGGAATCGTGGCGCTTCCTACCGTATACAGAGCACTTTGTTTCACCCTCCGCTGGCTGCCTCATGGGGTTTTAAAGGGAGAGGATTAATTTTTGGTGGGGAGAGAGAGATGTTGCAAAAAAACAATAATATGCAAGAGAATAGTGTATGCAAAGTGCGTGGGGAACAGAAGCATTCCTCAGGTGCCCAATTATGGTTATGAAACAGGATATTAACTCCAAATGCTTTAAGAATAGACATTTCTTCCTATCCATCAAGGACTTTTCTCAGAGTCACTGAAAAATAAGCTAATACCTCATGATAAGTCCGCCTCTTTGCAAAGTAATCCTTCTTCTCGGCCCAAAAAGGCACCATGTAATAAGGATGGCAAATAAATTCCATTTCACATAGTGACTCCGACTGGCTGGCAGCACACACCTAACGTGACGTGTCGAGGATTCTAAGGAAGCGCGGCTGATGAGGGGAAGGTCTTGATTACGACGTCTGCCACGTTGGGGGACCCGCGTGGCCGCAGCCTCTCACTGGCCACCGTGATGGAGAACGTCACTGAGGACCCCAGGACAATGCGTGAATAGGAAACTGGATAATATATAAGCCGGGCTAGAGTTGTGAACATGATTTTTTATAAGTCTATTTCACCAGAACGATTTTTCAAGGATGTTTCGAAACCACATTTCAAAAGACAAAGTCCTGGTGGGGACGTTACTGTGATCGAATGGAGCATGAAAGTGGCTTAAGTAACACCGTCTTGTTCTTCCCTGGCTGGCGTCTGCAGCAAGGGGCAGCCCATCTGTTCCACCCTTGGGAAGGGACTAAACGAGTGTCCCTTGGCCGGGACAGCTGCATGGAAGCTGCCCTGACATACATCAGCCACGATGTGTGTCCTCAAACCCGTGTCTCTGGTATTATGTGGCCTGGAGCACATTTTGCTTTTTGTCTGAGCCTGTGGTTTCCAACAGTGGACAATCCCCTCCCCAGGGACATGCGGCAAAATCTGAAGACATCTTTGGTTGTCGTGGGTGGGTAAAGGAGGAGCTACTACTGGCATCTAGTAAGCAAAGGCCAGGGATGCTGCTACATCCCTCACGGCACAGGACAGCCCCGCACAACAGACGAGCATCCAACAGTGCGAGAGACTTGAGAGTGGATCTAGTGTCAGTCAATGACACCGCCTCTGCTGTTTAAGACACACCACAGCAGAAAAGCTCAGCGGTTGAGCTGGGGCCCCGAGTGTGAATCCAGACCCGACCGCCCACCATGCATCCCTAAGTAAAGCGGGTGTGTTCTCTCAGCCCTGACATCCCTATCTCTGAAACAGGGATGAGAGCAGGGTCTACGGCACAGGGTTGTTTTGAGGACAAAGATGTGAAAATGTAATTAAAGCTCTTCACAAAGTGCTTGGCAGATGGAAAGTGTTAGCAAAAAAAAGCAGCAATGACAAGAACTGCAAAACATTCTGCTGTGGTTTGAATGTCGGTTCGTGTGCCCTCCAAAATTCATACTGAAACTTAATCCCCAATGCAACCGTATCAAGAGGGGGGGCCTGTAGGAGGCGATCAGGCCATGAGGGCTCCAGCCCCACGGATGGGATGAGAGCCTTATAAAAAGGTGGAGAAAACTAGTCAGACCCTTTAGCCCATATGCCTTCCGACTTCCACCAGGTGAGGACACAGCAACAAGGCGCCATCTCGGGAGCAGAGGGGACAGTCCTTAGCAGGCACTAAATTTGCTAGCACCTTGACCTTGGATTTGCTGGCCTCCTCAACTGCAAGAAATAAATTGCTGTTCTTCATAAATTACCCAGTCTAAGGTATTTTGTCCTAGCAGCACAACCTAAGACACACTCCAACAGGTAAACAACGGTCACACGCCTGGCATCATGGCGGCCAAATCATAACCAGACCCACGACCACCTTCATCTGGTTGTAAACGCCATTCACCCACCAGGATGCAAGGGCAGAGGTCAGCCAGAGCATCGGGTTTGGTGGTGTCTGTGAAAATTAAAGGCAGGTATCCTTTGATTCAACAATTTCACTTCTCCACATTTATCCTGCAGGCAAACTCGCATGGGTGGGAAATGGTCACAGGCCAGGAGGTTCCATGAGGCACTTTAATAACAAAATATTGGAGATAACATAAATATCCACCAACAGGAAACCAATTATGTAACAGAGTAAACGTGTGCAATGGAATACTATATCCACTAACAACAATAAATATATATACACATATGTGTGTACAGTGTGTGTGTACACATACACACATATACATTATACACACACACACATACATACTGATATGGAATGATCCCTAAAACATATCCTTAATTTTTTTTAAAGAGCCAAGAGTAGAATTATGCATCTCATATACTATCTTGTGTGTTGGTGTAAATGTCTGTGTAAATATTCGTACCTGTATATAACATATCTATGAAAGAATGCATGAGGCAGGCGGAAGTGAGATTTATTCTGCTCTGCATACTCTTGTCCTTGTTGGTTTTATGCCATTTAATCTAAACTATTAAGTAAAGTAAAGCATCAAATATGCCCTGTTACCTACATCATTCCCTGCCCTACTTCTTTTGCACTTGACTTTTGTAAATGCTAGCAAATTATCCCTTGCTTAAAATGAATAATTTTGAATACTTTGGTCAAATCATCTTCGGGAGGGATGCCCTCGTTTTTAATCCAAACAATGTCTGCAGAGGAGCCGACTATTAGCACGCAGTTTGCTGTGCTCACGGGGACGAGGAAAACTGCAAGAGGTTCTCGTCGTAGGCAGCAAATCACAAGGCTGTGCCCGACCTCCCTCCTCCTTCCTTCGCAAACTCCAGCTTTCAAATAAAGAGCTGTATCAATTAGCAGAGCCAGTCGGCTCTCAGAAACTGAGCTGGATCCTGGGCTATTATTAGTTTCTGAACAATGGCTGAGAGAGAAGGGAGAAAAAAAAAAAAAACTTGCACTAGGCTTTGAATTTTGAAACCACTATTCTAGGAAAAGAAAAAATTATGCTACACATTTAGATGATATAGAGGATTCACCTTGTGAAATAAGTTCTGCTGGTCTCCCCCCAAAACCTAAATCATGTTGCTTCGTGGTCTCCTACCAGGAGAATATACTTGTGTTTCCTCTGCGACTGAAAATAATTAATGCTGCTTTAAAAAAGTTAAAAGGAAAAAAAAAAAAAACATCAAATGGCAAGGGCACACTGACATCTGCTGGCATTTCATAAACTTTTTTCAAGACAAGCATTTGTTCCAGACGCTGGTCTCTATTTATTCTCGCGCACTGAGGCACATCCACGGCCTAACAAATTATTATTTCCCCACCGGCTCCCCCAAATTATGTAAAGAGAAGATCGCCAAGGAATGAAAGCTCGAGAGTCTCTTTCTGCCTCAAGTGGACCCCCCTTTCAGTAAAGCAATCTGGAGCTCTACAGAATGAATAATTTTATCTTTTTTTTTTAATAAGTAGAAGAGTTGGGTTAGAGGCGAATTAAATTCTGGCAGCTGCTTCCCCTGGATTTATTTCTGTAAATGGAATTCCACCAACCTTGTCTCGAAATGGTGGAGGCAGGAGGGACACCGAGGCGGCACCTACCTGTGCGAGAACAAGGGAAATAGAACGGAATGCTCCTTTTGCCCAGACCAGCAGGAAAGGAGGACCTCAGACTGCGGAAGCCCCAGGCCTGAAACATGGATGAGAAAGTGAGGACGCCCACAGGGCAAACTTTAGGAGAGGGACGAAGGGTCTCTATTTTACTAAAAAAAAAAAAAAAAAAAAAAAAAATCCTTGAAAACAGACTCTGAAATGATAAAGTCCCAAAAACATTTCCCAGATTTTAAAAACTCTGATGGTGACATGGAACCAACGAGGGAACAACTCAGGGTGGACCAAGGTGAACAGAAGAGCCTCACTGACTCAGCAAACCGCGCGGATGCTGAGAAGACACGTCCGCAACGCCGGGTCGGCTCTGCACCCTGAGCTGTCGCTCCCTGGACGTGCCCCGCGCACGCAAAGGACGAGTCCGGCAGGAGACGCGAGGGCAGCAGAATGCCCAGAGCCACCGCTCCTCGGTCTCGGGGCGCCCCATCGCCCCTCGCTCCTTGCCCCGCCCTGCAGCACACGTGCACGCACACGCTGTCACACAGGAACTCGCGCACACGCTGTCACACAGGAACTCGCGCGCACGCTGTCACACAGGAACTCGCGCGCACGCTGTCACACAGGAACTCGCGCACACGCACATGCACGCGCGTCGCCTCCCCGCAGCTTGCTCCCGCACCCGTCTCCAGGACGCTAGCGAGGAATGGCAGGGGTCGAGGTCCCGCCCATCTCAGAAAGGGCCGGGCACGCTGGCTGCCTCGCCGCTCCCGGGACGTGCACAGCGTCTCCTTCCCGCCTGGGCTCTGAACACACGGCCGCCCCTGCCGCTGGTTCCGTCCCCTCTCCCGTGTGTCCTTCTCATTCTTCAAGCCTCAGCTTAAACACAACCTAACGTCTCTTCTCAGAGACCCTTCCTGACCTTCCTGCCTAGTAGGGTCACCCATCCTTTATTACGTGACTGCCCCATTTTGTTCTTAATGCTTATGATGGGGCAGTTCTGTCGTCCTTCTATCTGCTTTCCTGTTCGTGCTGGGCTCTCCCGCTACAGCATGAGCTTCAGGGAGCAGAGACGCTGCCACTCTTGGTCCACACGACACCCCAGGGCAGCATCAGCAGCGCCTCACCCAGTGCCCGGCCCAAGCGTGGGCTGGAACATGTTTTCTGAATGCACGGAAAAGGCAAAGAATGACCCAGTAAAAGTGGATCTATATAGCATAGGTAGTGCTCCAGGGAAAAAATTATAGGGACAAATAAGAAAAAGTGTCCATGAACACTGTTGGGACTAGAAATCATATTCCTTTCACTCCAGGTCTAGTCTAGACCAAGATACTAAGCATCAAACTATACTGTCTTATTTTCCAGGGTTTCTGGTGTTTTAAAGGGCTGCAGTTTATTCGTACCTTCCGATTCCTGCCTGTCTTTTATACCTCGTTATTACTTGCTTATTTAATATTTAATATTACACAGGTAGGGAAATTTTATTTTATTTCTTGTAGAGGTAAGGTCTTGCTATGTTGCCCAGGCTGGTCTCAAACTCCTGGATTCAAGAGATCCTCCCCCGTCAGCCTCCCAAAGTGCTGGGATTACAGGTGTGAGCCATTGCACCTGACCAAGATTTTCTAAAATGAAACATAGCAACATAAATTCCAATAAGAAGTGAAAAATAAACTGAGGGAAAGGAAGTAAAATGGAGTCAAAAGTGAGGTCAATATGCAAAATCCGTGCTATCAAATCCTATTTCCTGCCGTGACTAGACTGTGAAATCAGCTCTGAGCTTCCTGGCAGGCTTTGTGAAGAGGGAACACGAACAGTTATTTCACTTGGAGTGTCTGGTACATACACACCAATTAGTGTCTCCAAAAGGACAAACTCTTTCTGATCCTGAAAATTGAGATAACAGCAAGAGCCAACAGAGCCCCGAAAATATTATCACGGCCAATGAGTGCAGGGAGTGCGAATTCTGCACAGCTTGTGTGCCCTTTCTGGGGCCCTTATTTGTTTCCAACAACATTGTGTTTCTTTTTACTTCGAGTGTTAGGCTCCACTGTAACAATTCTTAAACTTTCATCTAAATGGTCTATTGTTTTTCTGTGTGCATATAAATAAAAATAAAACCTATTTTTTAAAATCTGGGGTCAAATGGCTCTCTTATAATATTTCTCATGATAAACAGAGAGCACCAAAGCATAATTCAATAGAACTATGTTTACAGAGGGAGATGGATGGTTTCTCAAACTCATTAGGTACCTTCAAAGGTTATTTTAAATTCACACAGTCAAAATCTATACAAGTGGCCTGTGTGAAACGAACAAAATTCCCTAGGAAACCAAGTATCCTTCCAAGACCCAGAGGCACACAAACTACTAAACTTTTTGCATCAAAGACTCCTGGAGTGAGGAGCCCTTGTCTGAATATGGCGAGGTAAATACATGGACGAGCAGTGACCACTCTGAGAAGTCCATGTGATTGCTGTTTGATTCAACTCACTCTGCGGCAACCATCCTTGGAGAGAGAGGCAAAATCATCTGCCTTTGAAGAGATAAGGAAGTGGAGGCTCAGAGAGGGGCAGAAACTTGCCCAAGGTCACACAGCTAGAAAGCGGCAGAATCTGGACCCACAAGTTAGGTGTGTCTGGCTCCAAAGCCTTTGTCCTCCTGCACCTTGGCTCTCAGGGAGCTCGGTCTTCTCAAAGCTTTCTTGAGTCCAAAATAACTCCAATAGCTTAGGTCGGTGTGCATCACCTTAAAAGCAAGATCTTCTCATTTAACCAGCATCCTACCTGCTGTCGTTCAGACTGACCAAACTCCCCAAATGGGAAACAAGAAACCCTTTCATGAAGAGCCTCATGTTTTCAAAGAGAGGTTTAACCATGCCCTTTATTCTCCCCAAGGCAACTCCTGAAATTTCCCGAACCTGGGAGACGAGAACTATTTTCCATGCCTTTTGGAGTTCCTGCATGCACACTCTCCTTCATCCTATCGGCCTTTGCAATCGGCAGCAACCTGAGCTGGGCTCCACTTTCTAAGGATGCTGAAGGGAAAGACGTGTTCTTCACAGCGCCCTGACAGCGAGCCAGGCCACGGGCGTGTGTAAGAGGCTCACTCCGGAACACAGGCCATGACCCCCGAATCGAGACAGGGGCCTGTCCCAAGGGAAGCAAAGCCCCAGCTCGCACCCCTGGGGATCTGGCCCGGGCTCCTGATGCTGAATCAGCCGTCTCAATACCCTGCTCCGTCACTTTTCATAACGAGTCTAATAAATTAGTGTTTCTCTCTGCCAATCAATCAGAGCCGTGCATATGGCTGCTGTCAGCAGTCCTCTGCAGGCGGAGCTGCACGCAGAGACTCGAGTTTGTCAGCCTATGCCGGGTTCTCCCCTTTCACTCTCAATTCATCACCTCGATTAGAGTCAAGAGGAAAATGCAGGAATCACATTCTGGAGCCAATTTCGCTGCCTAGAGGGATTGTGAAATTCTAGCAACAAACAACGATAATCATGATATCATTATTATTAAATGATAATATTAATGGTTATTATCAGAGCGAGCACCACGACTCCTACATACACGAAACACACACTATATACCACGGGCTTTGCAAAAATGATTTGCAAGGCTGATTAATCATCCAACTGACCCTACAACGTAGGAATAATTATTATCTCCATGGATAGCGGCAGACTGAGGTGCAGAGAAGTTGAGGAAAGCCAAAGGTTAGGGAGCTAGAATGTGAGGGACCCGGGGTCTCAAGCCAGACAGTGTCATTCTGAAATTTTAACCATCGCCCTGCACTGCCTCCTGCCTTCTCATGGCTCCTCTGCTGTTCCTCTCGTGGCCGACATGCCTCTCGGCACAGGGCAGGGGAGGGAAGCAAAGGGACTCTGAAAGCAACTAGTTGAGACTGCAATCTGCCTTTGCCACTAATCATCAGGCCTCAGTGCTCCTATCTGTGAAATGGGCAAAATAAAGGGTTTGAAATGAAGAGTTAAGAGAGCACAGAAGATCCCAAAACGTGGTGGCTATGAGGGTCCTCGTGATGACACTAAGAAGAGCATTTTGAAAACCTTAGTCCACACCCTCATCTCTGATAATTTGTTTTCTAAAATTCACAGAAAAGAGACATCGACATCTCGAGGAAAGACAGAAATAGCAATGAGCAAGGTGATTGCACAAGTCTGTCTACGATGCCGGCAAAGATCTAATTTTGTTCTCAGAAGATATGAAGAGGGAAGCAGATTCAGGTGACAGTGACCGGACGAAGGAGCTTGCACGCCGCACGCGGAGCGGCTCTCAGAGCAGCTCCAGCCTTGAGTGCACCATGCCCAAGGACTGCCTGCAGCCAGACGGGTGGCCCGAGTACCCCCATCACAATTCTACTCAGAGCGCGAGCCCAGAGGCAAGGCCCAGAGATGTTTTGGGCAGCCCAGGGTTAGGGTTCCAAAGAGAGAAACAGCAAAACCGGGGCCAGATTGCAGCAGTGCGGCCCTCCAATAAGGCTCTTCTACAATGATAAAGTGATGGTGCGGCAGAGAGAAAGAAGTGCCTCGTTTTCCTTGTGTGGCTCTAACGAGCTCAGCATCACATGTCACAGCAACTCAAGATCAGCAGCAAGACCTCCCTGACCACTGCACACATGGCCTCCCACCTCCCTCGTGTCTTAGGAAGGCAGCAGAAGAGGCCAGGTGCACAGTGATTAGCACCGTGGGCTGTGTGCTCAGACTGCCAGGGTCAAGACCTGCTGTGATGTCCTTGGACAAATTGCTTAACACCTGCCTACACCTCACTATCTATCTGCAAAATGGGTATCTGAAAAGAAACAACCTCAAAGCATGTCGGAAGCAGCAGATGGAATAACTCGTTATTTCCACTTGGAGCCTGTGCTCTGTGCTGCGCACTGCGCTAGATGCCAGGGATCCGGTGACGTCCGAGCCCGTGTGTGCGTGCTCCACCTGGAGTTTACTGTCCAGCGGAGTGAGAGAAAAAGGATCAAACAGTCACTGCAATAACTGTAAAATGCCCCTGGGATGACAGTCAAGAAGGAAAATCCACACAGGGAAACAGGGAGGGTTTCCCTGAGCCCGGGACTTTGGAGCTGTAACCTGAAGGATGAGGAGGGAGTGAGCAAGGTGAACTGGTGGGAGGTGGGGGAGGTGGGCACGTGCCAGAACGACACAGCGTGGTCCACAGCCACGCAGGGAGAGTGCCGGGCACAGCCTGTGCTGTGTAGGAAGTGTTCAAGCCATGCGAACTCATTAGCATCATCCTGGCATATAAAGGGCAGTAACGGAGTTCCAGGATTGCAGATAAAGAGACAGACTCCAGGGACAACGTGGGAGGGAAGTCAGATTGTCCAGATGTCCAAACTGTCCATCAAACCGTATCTCCACCTTCCAAGGCCAGGGGAGCCTCTGAAGATGGACAGTGTCAGCTGCACTCAGAGATCTCCCCAAGCAACTCAGCTGTCTCTCATGTCAGTATCTCCGCACCTGATCCACACTTACCAAGGCCACCTACCGGGGCCACACTCGGAAAGAGAACCTACCTGGACGGACGATCAACAAGGAGGATCTGTGCACAGCTGTTCTCAGGAGCTCCCAGGAGAGGCGGCAGCCAAGACATGGAAAGGATGTGGGAGGGGTGCTGCCTCTTTGAAGGGGTGCCCCAGAGAAAGGACGGCTAAGCAGGCTAACGCATGCAGATGTATCCTCCCAGGGTCTTCCACCCACACTCCACGAGCATTCCTGGGAAACAAGGCTCTTTTTCCCTATAAACTAATCTCTCTTCCTGAATGGAAAATTTTGGTCTAAGCCCACAAAGGAGGGGGGAGAAATAAAGTTTAATCTTTTAGATGTTATAAGGCTTACCTCTGCAGACGCCAGTAAGTCCTCAGACCAAATTTGGTTATGGAGATGACTTGGAACTTTGAGAAAAGAGCTGGCTGGCCAGGAAGGCACGCTTGTTTATTTATTCATCTCGAAAACATCTAACAATTTTCCCATAATGTTTAAGCCATAAATACAGCATGGCATTTCTGTGTATAAAACCTTCCAATGGCTTCTCCTTAGAATAAAACCCAACTCCTTCTCAGGCCCCAAGGGCCTGTAGGACCACACGTCATCTATATAATTTTATCACTGTCCCCACCTCTGGGCCTTTGCACGTGCTGGTCCCTCTCTCTGAACCGTGCTTCGTGCAGACAACTGTCCTAGAAGGAGGCTGCATCAGGACAGGTGTCTGCATGGACGACCCATACACGTCGGCTACTTCTTTTCACGTAGGTCTCAGATCACATCTCTCCTCCTTGAAAAGTCCCCCGAAGTCACTATCATATTGCCACATTATTGTTTTTGTAACCTTTGCCATGATCCTTCTAAAAATTATATTTCTACATCTTGCCTATGTCCGGTTTCCTCTGGGACAACAGGAACTCTGAGAAGGCAAAGTTCTCTGCTTTGTTCACCAAGCACGGGGTCCGACGTGCCATATGTTCAGAGTAAGCATTTACTGAGTTAGCCACCCCTTCCCCTAAGATGACACACCCATCTGGAGGAGCAGGTCGCAGTCACCCACGTCTGTGTCTAGTGACCACTGACAAACCGGTGCAATGAACCGTGGTGCTCAGAGCGACTACAGATACAAAATGTAAGGACAGTTGTCTCTCCTTACAACTCCATGTGCATTTTTCATGATAACCCCCAGCCTTACAACCTGGTCCAGCTGTATTCACTGTTGACATCATCTGAAAGTGCTGGGTCCCCTCATTCTGAAGTTCCATCACTGATTGATTCTTTAATTAAAGTTTTAATATTTATACTTGTGCCTTGAGGCAGTATTTTAAATAATGGAGGCAGACATTGGGAAGAGCCTCTTGGCTTCTTTGAAAACACCGTCTCTGTGTTTGAGGTCTTCGGTACAGCTGTCTGGGTGAATGCGGAGGTGACAGATTAAGGGATGATTTTAGGAATGTCAGCCGGTATTAATTTGCGTCCTGTGCTTACTGTGGAACTCCCATGCTGGGTGGCAGAGTCAGGACGAGCTGCCCTGTGTCCTTCAGAGAAAATGTGCTCAGATTTCAATAGTCTCCTTACACGCCACTGGGAAATCGCTGGGTCCCCGAAGTATTTTCTGTGTCAAATACGATTTCCCTCTTGGAACATGCTCATTATTCCATACATCAGCTTAAAGGATGCAAACAAAATGGTCTACTTTTTGGAAAGGTGAAATGTTAGACATATACACAGGGCAGACCCAATTTTCTGAAAATAAAAAAAATTATCTGAAAGGACTTTGATAAAATATAATGGCTTGGTATGGCTTGAGCTAAAAGGACTAAACCTATTTTTTTTTAAAGTCATCAGAGACATGAGGATGTCTAGAAGACCTGTGCTCAGACCTCACAGAAGGAGATAAAAAAATAGCATCAATTATCATGAAGAGAAAATAGGGCGGAATGGGTCAATTCCAGGAGGAGAAACCTGCTCAGACCCAAGTTCCAGCTTGGTTTCCGAATGGAAAGCTCTGGGGCCACAGGGTGATGTCAAAGACGGTGTGTTCTGAGGGGAGCACGATTTACTAAGACGTTACTGAAACTTCATACCTGTTGGCGAGCAAATCCCTACCCTCCCTCTCCCTAGACCCCGGCCACCAGCCTCTGCTCTCCGCTTTGATGAGCTGGACTATTGTAGAGACCTCCTGTAAGTGGGGCTCCCGATGCAGTAAAGATAAGTAAGTTTGGGGGATCTACTGTACAACACTGTGCTCATAGTTAGCAATACTATATGATATACCTAAAAACCTATGAAGAAGGTAGCTCTCATGTTGTGTTCCTACCATAACAAAATGAAAAGTAAAATTTAAAAAAACTTGATCGAAGTGTTTATTCCTACATCCAGAGGGGTTTATAAATGTGCAATGAGTGACCACAGTTGTGTTTATACAGCTAAAAAAATCACTAAAGTTTATATTTAAACACAATCATTGTAATGTGTGAATCACAGGATAAATGATAAAGCCCTTATAATATTCTTTAATTCCTGTGTTTTCAAAATAGTCCGTATATTAAAGGAGTGTTTTCCAATTAAAAAAAAATATATTACTAAGGTCATGTTTCCAGTCCAGAAGGCTAAGGACTTGAAGGCCTGCTGGGTTCTTCTTCTGGTCAGAGAAATGCACAATCGCTGCAAAAACTTAATTTCAGAGTATAACACTTGTCAAGACAGCAAGTCAAATGTCACCAACCTACGTCCCAGCCAGGGGGCAGCTTGTCCCTGATCCTCCTTGGAACTTAGGAGAGGTCAGGCCAGCTTTACTGTTGAGAGCTCGAAGATTCTGTTGTTTACTTAAAAGAAAACGCATGTGTGCAAGGCAAGCTACCTGCCTTCTCCATCCCACCCGTTTTATGTGATTCAAAAATTAAAACAAGCTATTTGTGAAAAAAAAAAAAAGAAGAAAAAAAAAAACTAACATAATTCAGGAACTTACCATGTGCCAGACCCTATTCTAAGTGTTTATTGCTTTATTTAATTCTCACCAAAACTCTCTGAGGACAGAATTACTGCTGAAACTCTCATTGTACAGGTGAACAAAATGAAGCACAGAGAGGTAAAGTAACTTTCCCAAGGACACACAGCTGGTGGATTACTGAGCCAGGAGCCCTGTGCTCTTCTGGGCCATTAAGCTGTACTTTCTGGACCCTTAAGGTGTCACCTCCACTACTGTAAGGAATGATGCCTTTTTCCCTAACCCAATGGGACCATAAGCTAACTTAGGGGAAACCCAGGACATTCTCCTGGACCCAGGGCCTCCCAGATGAGCTCAGAGAGGAAGAAGGGTTGGACTCAGCCCCAGCATTTCCCAGCGCAGCCACTGACAGCACCAGCTTCACCCTTCATAGGCCCCGGGTCCTTTGCCTCTGAAGATAAAAGATCTTGGCTAAAAATAATTCTGCCAGTGGCTCCAGCCAGGCCCACTGTGGTCACCTAAAAATTGAAAGGATGCAGCCGTCTCATCTTTTTTCCCCCCTTTGTAACAAAGATAAACGATAAACGGAAGGTGGGGGAACCAGGCGGGGTGGCGGGAGCGGGGAAGGGATCTCAGGCTGGGCACGTCCTGAACTTGTGCACTCAAGGCCCTGTCTCTTCGCACGTTAGATTGAAAAATACAAATAAGCAATCGTCATTATCATAAACGAACACCCAAGTTATGACACACTATGTTTCAGCTCTAACAAAGCTATTCCCCCGCTCCTCCCCCACTTCCTTCCAAGCTCCACTGCGAAGACCCGCGGTGGGGTGCCAGTTCCCAGGACTGCCTGTCCAGTACTTCCAAGCTCGAGAGCAGCCCCGCCCCAGACTCTCTCGGGCAGCCAAGTGCACCCCAGTTCTGGCCCATCCAGGAGCAATGAGCCCCCTATTCCAAGGAATGGATGGAGTTGGGAGTTCTGGGCCAGGATAGGATCAGGGTCTTCCCCTCCCTTCTTGAGCCAGCAGTCTCCGGGCTCTCCTGACACCTGGTCCCTGAAGCAGGCGCCTGGGAGGCTCCAGGAGCATCTCAGCCAAGGGGCCTCCTGGGCGCGGGGAGATGGGAGCGGCGCCTGGCGACCCCGCCCTCGCCTCCATCCCGGGACCCTCGGGGGGGCTGGAGCTGAGAGTGGGTTGACCACCCCTCCTCCGCCCGTGCTCTGAGGCAGGGTGGAGATCTGCTACCCCCTGGGTTTCCTCCTCCAGGGGAAGGTGCTCTAAGGCACCGAAGGATCCAGGGGCGCAGCAGGAGTTCCCCACTCCCGAGTTTCCCTGCTGGGCCCCTCCCCTGGAGTCCAGGCGGCATCTCGGGGCGTTGACCCCGGTGCCAGTAAACACAGCTGCGCTCCAGCCAGCCCAGCGAGCCTCCTCTTCCCCGCCTCGCACAAGGGGTTTGGCGTTTCTAAGCGGCCTCCGGGCCACCGAGGTGCCTCCTCCTTCAGAGCCCACGAAGGGCAGCGACCAGGGTGCGCTTCCAGCCGGCCGGGGAGACTAATCCAAGTGCGCAGCCAGTTTCCCGCTGCTCCCTGCACCTAGGGCTCGCTCCCAGGAGGACTGATAGGCGGCCTGGGCGCTTCGGAGGGGCGCTCTGGGGCGAGGAAGGACGTATTTCTGGAAGCAACGCGGGAGGGAGGGAGGGTCATGGTCTCAGTCCCTCGGGGGTGGGGAACCTGCCCTGAGATCGCTCCACATACACTGAAAAACTTCCCGTCCAGCACACCCAGATTAGTGCTGGGAGGAGGCCAGCTCCTGGGGACCCAGCTCTTCCCTCCGTGGGACCCTTTGGGCCAGGTCAGGGGGCGCAGAGGCGGTGACTTCGCCTGGACTTACCTAGAACTCCGGCGCGACCGGCTGCGGTGGCCTTCTTCTCCGCCCCAGACCCCCGAATTCCCTGGCGCTCTCTGCACCCCTGGCCACACTCACCATGAGCTGGAGGCGGCGAAGGGGGGTGCCGGCTTCTCCAGCACTGTCCGCAACTTCGCGGCAGGTCAGCCCCACCCTGGCGCCCCTGCCTGGGCACGGCGAGGGTTCGGCCTGACGGGGGCCCTGATGGCCACTGGGCGGGGGGTCTGGAGCGCGAGGGTTCTCAATCCCCGGGCGCGCGGTCCGCTCCTTCTCGCTCTGTCTGCCTGGGTTGAGGCTCGGAGTTCTCTCGCTCCGGAGGCCACCGGGGCGGGGCGCACGGCTGTCCCCTCCAGATGCGGGGTGCTCTGCTCGTTCCTTCCCTCTCCGGCCCGGAGGCACACTCGTGGGTCCGGTCGCAGCCACCGATCCGGGGCTGGCAGAGCGCCCCCGCCCCTCCGCGGTGCAGCTGGGGCTGGGGCGAAGGGGGAGGGATTCCCCTCCGCGAGTTCGGGTTTCCCCACCCTTCGCGGACCCCGGGCTCTGGCCGCCGCTTCGCCGCTGCGAGCAGCACTTCAGGGCAGCGCAGCCCGTGCCACCGGCTCCAGCTGGAGGAGGCGGCGGCGGAGGCGGCTCGCACGGGGACTGGAAAGGAGGTGACCTTCAAACCCCGCGCTCGGGGAGACCAGGAAGGGGGCTGGGGCGATGAGGGGAGCAGCGAGCACCCGGACGGCCCGCGAGAGAGCTTGCAAGCGGGCGGGAGAGAGCCCAGAGGAGAGCTTCCAGCAAAAATATAGATTAGAAAATAAACAAAGGAGAGCGAGCGAGAGCGCGAGAAAATGTGTGCGTGTGTCTGTGTGTGTGTGTGCGTGTGTGTCTGTGTGTGTGTGAGCGCGCGACAGGCAGCGAGCAGCCCCGGCTGCGGAGCCAAAAATAATCCGGTGCGCGAGGGAGCGCCCCCTCCCCCTTCCCGTCGCTGGCGGCGCCGCCGCGGTCACGCGTGAAGCCCTGGATTCCGGCGGCGGACGCGCGACCCGCTGCCTCGGGCTCCCCGCTTGCAGGGAAGAGGGGTGCAAGTTGGCTGCCCAGGCAATGAGCCCGGGCCTTTCACGTGTGCTAGTCGTCGTTGTGCCGGAATGGGCTCCTTCTCTGAGCACCAGCACCCTCCTCCCGACCCCCCATCAGAGTGGACGAGTCCCCCTCTGCACCCCCCAGAAGTGCCAAGTCGAGCAGCCTCTCGCCCCAATCCACTCCTGCTCTGGGGAAGTTTTCCAGCGAATCTGCAAATCTCGCGCGCGGCCAGGCAGCGAGCGATCAAGCCCTACCCTACCCAAGACGCAAAAAGTTAGCCAGGCCAGATGCTACGCAGCTCGCCTCTCCTGTCCTGCGCTCTCACTGGCCACGTAGGGCTTCACTCGGCCTGATTCTAGATGGGGTCTACAGATTGTCCTCTTAGCAGCTGTCTTAGAGCCAGAAACCTTGTGACTCCCTAATGCCTGCTACCACTTAATAAGCACTTACTTTGCGCCAGATGGTGTTTTAAGCGCTTTGCACTGAGTCTTCTCAACAACTAGGTGGAGAAGGGACCGTGGATGTATCCATTTCCCAGATGCTAGAAGAGGTTAAAGCAACATGTCTCTTTTCCCGAGTCCTACCCTGGAATCTTTGAATGAGAAACTTTGCGTTTTATCCCTTTAATTTTTTTTTTTTTTTTTACCAACATTCCAGGGGATTATGTTGCATGACAAAGTTTGAGGTTTGGTGAGTTATGATGTGCTCAAGGTCACACAGCAGGCCAGGAAACAGGATCTCCAGGCAGCCCACTTGGTTTCATGTGGTGAACCATTGCACCACCCTACCTTCTGCAGGGCCAGGGGCTTTGGACAAGGCCACGTTCCAGTCTGATTTCAATCCTGAGCACTTCTTCTGAGTCCCGTACTCACGTTCCTGTCCTGATTGCACTGTTTCTGCACTTACAGCGATGGTTCTCCTCCAAGTAGGACTGCAAGGTTTCCAAAAGTAGGGACCATGTTACATGTGGTCCTTCATACGACGTGTGTTCCACGGTGCCCAACAAATACGAGATTCATTAGGACTTCCTTCCTCCACAATCCTATCGGACTAGGGTTTCTTCCAGTATTAGAACAAAAGGAAGAAAAAGCTTCTACCTACAACTGGAATTTTTAAAAATCATGCAACCTTTTATCATCATCTGGAAAAACAATGTTGCCAAATCCAGAAAGACATCTCCTCCTTGGCCCCAATGATTTTGTAATTTGGGGTTTTTTTTTTCCCACCATTTTTTTTCTTAGGGCCCTCTTTGATAATAATATATTTGTATGCAAACAAGTGGTTTTTCTTCTTTATACTAGTCTCGTCTTTCAGTGATAGCACAATGAAGCCATAAATCTGCGTTAGTAACATCATAATCATTTTCCCCCCAGAAACTGTTTACAATGGGAAAACCACTGAATTTAAATGTAATTGTCTAGCTGTGCAGGGAGACGAGATGGCTTGTAAAAGAGGTATTCTCAATTTAAAAGAAAATTATCAATAATGAGAGAAGAAATAAATGGCAGTTAATGGGAAGTTCTGCTGAAATATAATGTTTTCTGCAAATTTGCCAACAGAAATTCTTTCTCTATACTCCTCTATTTTTATTCCAAGAAGGGGGAAAAAATGAACCTAATCATTCAAGGCAGAAACACTGGCTGTTGTTTCATTAAAATGGGTAATTGCTGGGCCCTTTGATTATTTTTTAATACATATTTTTACTATTAGAAATGAAATAAAACATATTCAACTATCTGAAAATCAAGGTCAGTCTGAGTCTGCTCTGATTTATTTATTTTAGAGTAGGAATAGGCTTAGATATATTAGCGATGAGTGTCAAGTATGACTCACTGGTACCTGCATTGCTACAAGGCTTAAGAAAGCTTAAACTGAGTGTGGGGTACATCCATTCCAATTTAAAACAAAATTAGAGTAAAAATCAATATGGCATGCTATTATGCTATTCATTTGGAAAGTACTAGTTTCTTTTTCACAATGACCTTCCTCATTCCAGGTAGAGTTTTTCTGTCATTTCTCCATGTTGCTCCACTGCAAGTTACCGGGAGGTGCTGAACTAGACAGCTCCTTAGACAACCCAGGCCCAGGAAATCGCCCAGCTACAGTTATAAAGAACATGGAGACTTTGGCTCCTCCTACTGGAAGTGAAAAATACTTTACAATTTGTGATATGAGTAAGTGTCAAAAATGATGTCTTCCATAAAGCTGGTTTAAAAAAATAAAAAAGGAATGACTTTGTAGCCTCATGCTTGGCTGAGAACTATCTAAAATGTAAATTTCATCATCTCACTTTCAAACTTAGAATCTTCCCGTGGCTCCTGGTAGTCCCCCAACATAAGGTCTAACGTCCTCTGCGCGGGTTACAAGTTCGTGGATTATCTGGCTCTTATTATATTGACTGGTGGGGGGGTGCTTTTCTCTTGCTGGTCTCCATGCCTTTGCACGCTGTTCCCCCACCTGGAATACTTCCACAGACTTCTCTTCCTCGATAGCCTTTTGGTTTTTAGATCTCCATTTTGACATCACTCCCTCCCTGTGAACCCCTCCCACCATGCCCAAACGCACCCCCACAGATGTGGCCCGATTTGAACTCCTCTCACACCTATATTTAACTGTATCATGTCCTTTGTCTCACTCTACTGTAAATGTTGTTCCCTGTTAAACTGAAAGACCTCGAAGTCAAGGACTTGCCTAGTGCATAGGGCCAGCCATGTATTTTACTAAACTTGCTAAAGGTTTGGTGACCCTTCCTTGTGCCCCGAAGTTGACTGCTGTCTGGAAAGGCTAACCATCTCAGGATGGGTTGAATAATCAACCTGCTGATCCACTTACGTAGTCCTTCATTCTTTCAGTCATCAAACATGCATCTTTCTTGAGGCTAGTCCCTCTTGGAAACCATTTATCCATAACCTAGACACAGTTTCTGCACTCAGAAAAGCTTACAGTCCCATAGGATAAGTTTGGTGCATGCATATGTGATTGCAATTGTTTTGAAAGATTTGGCCAATACTGAATGAGAGCTTGTAGCCAGATGTGGGGGAAGGGAAGAGGGCAGGTAAAGCTTCCTAGAGAAGATCACCTCTCAACAGAGAAGACAACTAGGAATTTCCCAGAGAGCTGCGTGAAGGACATTCCTGGAGAAGAACGCAGCTCGTGAGAGTGTCTGAAGCAAAACAGGACAGCGCCTTCTTGGAGCAGCAAATCTGTTCACTATAAATGGAGTCACGCTGAGTTCGAGTGGCTGCAAAGTGGTGGGGCAGACAAGACAGCAGAAGCTGAACTGAAAGTGCGGGCTGGGGAGGGCTTATCAAGGACCTCGGTTTGCCAAGACCCACCATCACCACACGCCCCACTGCCCATGCGCGGGACATCGCCGTGCTTTCGCTGATGTTCCAGTGGCCATTTCCCCCATTATTATCTCACATTTAACAACTTTTCCAGGTGGTCAATGTCAATACACACTGAATTCTAGGGATTAGCAGACTACTCCAAAATACTCCAGGATTTTTTGAGATGATCAGCAGTACATTCTGTAGGATAGAAGACGGGTGAAAAAAGAGAACTAAAAACAATCAAAGTAGCCTAGCATCCTTCCATTCCTCCCCCCAAGGATATACCTTTCGACAGCAGTCACAGACGAGAGGATGCTATATTCAAATTTATTTGTAAATGACTCTGGCTTCAATGAAATTCTTTGCACAAGCCTAATATTGTGTAAGACCTGCCTTGACCTCAAGTTCTCAGTCTTCGGGCTTACCTGAAAGCTTCATCACAGTCTAGCACAATTAATGAACTAATTAAACCAGTCTGAGGACCACGGGGGAATGGATGCACCTTATACTCTCTCTCCCCCACTTAGTCCTTGGGCTCATGGCAGATACTCAATATATAGTTATTGATTGGTTGAACTAACTCACCATCTATCATGTGGTCCAGAGTTTTGATATTAACCAAGGCATTTAATACTGAGAATGAGCTATCCAGTGTTCAGGGATGAGTTCTCTTTTTCTGAAAAGACATGAACTTCCATGCTCTGTTTTAAAATGTCATTGAAATAGTAAACATGATGGTTTCTCCTCTTCTCCTTGGGCTCATCCCTTTTCCTCTTTTGCCGACAATCCCCCAAATAATGATGAAAAAAACAGCACCCAGAACCATGGTGATGATAAGAACAGTAATAAAAATAACAAGCATGTGACATCCACTATATAAACTCTTTAGTTGTATTATCTCATTTAGTCCTCACAGTATAAATCTAGATGTAAATACTATTATGATTGCCTCTTTTATAGATGAACAAATCAAAGTTTAATAGAAGGAGGAAATTTGGTGCTTTGGACAAGCCAACAGAGCTAGCAAATAGTTAAGCCAGAATTCAAAACTAAGTCTGTTTATTGTGAGAGCAGGCTTCAAGGGGCATAAATCATAATGCATATCATCTTTCTATTTACTAGTAGTCACACTCCATGTAGACAAGCTTAGAATTATGCCAATAATTTATTATCATGAGAGTAGAGATTCCTAGCCCATTTGTCTTGGAGTAAGAAAAATACAAAAGGAAGCTCAGTAATCTGCAGCACCAAAGGGAACCTGCATATGTAAAAAGCATTTTGAAACAAATATGTTTAGCTTGATCAGAATCAAGTAAAGATTCCTAAATACTTGGCCAGTAATAAGTACATACTCATCTATGTCTTTGGTTTAGAGCAGGCTAGTTTATATGCTGTTTAGTAAATCTTTAAGAAACACACAATCATATATCTTTAAGCAACAGCTGAATAAAACTCATCAGTAGATAGCCTGCTTTCACGCCCTGTAGCTACCACTTATGGCAATGTGAACTAAACCAGATTTTTTAAAACATCACCAGTCACTTCCCTGTATGTAAAATGGGAATAATGACAACGATGATAATGAAGAATTAATATGGTAACATAATAATAGTTACTATTAATACAGTGGACATACAGTTGACTCCCATTCCCAGCATGATAACTACTCTCCTTGTAAGTGACTGGTCGAGGAACTGTCATAGCATCCACATCATCTGATCTAGGAGGAGGCTGTGGTGTTTTGGGAAACATTTCTTGGCCCAAGCAAAAGCCATAGGAAAAGATATTTTTTTCCTTACTTCTACATGTGTTCTTGTGTGGATGTGACTTCTGGATCTGCCACTGATAGCTTATGACCAACCTGGGACAAAACCAATACTAAAGGTGGCAAGGAGGGAAGAACAGAGAACCCAGGACATCTATGAGGTTGTGCAGCTGCTCAGTCAGTGGCCATTTGAAACTACCACAGCACGGCATTCCCTGTTCCCTGTGACGATATAGTCCCTTATTGTATGAGCTTGTTTTAGATCCCATGTGGCCTAAAGCAGGATTTCTCAAGCATAGAACTCTCGACATTTTGAGCCAGATAATCCTTTTGTGTGGTGGGGCTACCTGTGTACTGTAGGATGTTGAGCGGAATCCTTGGCTTTTGCCCGTGAGATACTGGGAGTATTCCCTTCCTCCTCAGCGGTGAGAACCAAAAATATCTTCAGATATTTCCATATGTTCCCCATGGGGCAAAATCACCCCAAGTGAGAACCATTTCTCTAAAGTATCTCCACCAATGCCGTGATAGTAGTAGAAGAAATAGAACTGCTAATAGTAATATATTAGTAACAATTAACATGTCTCAGCCTTATCATATACCAGGTACCATGGTCTGCACTTCCACACATATTCTCATTACGTCTTCACCGCAACTCCACAAACCATATTTTATTACCATCCTCCTTCTATAGATGAGGAAACTGAGGTCTAGAAAAATGAAGACATTTGCTCACAGGCACCAAACTAGGAGGCTGTTGATTCAGGATTCAAACCCAGCTCAGTAACGACCCCTGTCACCAACGTTATCATGAGAATTAAATGGTATATAATCCATGAGTCATTTCTCAGCATCATGCCTGGCAGCCAGGAATTACTCAGTGGGAACTAGTGGTGACTTCCGCGAACAGCTACACAGCAGGGCCATCTTTAAGAAATGCAGCGTGGTCTTGGCAATGCCACACATTGAGGTACCATGGTTCACTCCCCTCTTGCTTCATCTCAGGCTGAGCATTCCAGCCAACGTCAACGTGCCTTGGACTAACAAAGATGACAAAATCACTAACCTTGATAACCTGTCTCCTGCTTTGTAAGTAAGAGCAGATCCTTAGCATGAGTACTCATGAGCAAAACTCGGTCACCGTTACTCCCTCGCTATTGAATGGTGAAGTGAAGTTACATGCTGGCTTAGTTCTCCTGCTGCATAAGGTGGTAGGAAGTCATTATATGCCTGCTTAGGACTTGTTTGAAAGAGCACAAATAAAACCATTTTTGAGAACATACTCTATGCCAAGTCTGAGATACAGCATCGGACCACAGAGAAGCCCTACAAGGTAGGTCCTACTATTATTCCCATCTTAGAGATAAGGAAACCGAGGTGCAAAGAAAAAATGTAAAATTTCAAAGTTTGCAAACTTAAGCTCAATACCTGGTTTTTAAATGCTAGACAGTTTGCTAGCAGGATGGCTGTGTGCTATACCGCATTCCCCAAACCTCTCTTCACGTGCAGGGGATCCAAAGGCCAGTGACATAAAAATATTGCGTAAATAAATATTCTAAAGTCCCACTAAAAATCATTTTTTTAAAAAACATAAAGGCTACTTGAATAGTTCCATCCAAAGTCAACCACGAAGGTTAAAAATGAGATTTCTCAAGGAAAAAAAAAGGTTGCAAGTCAATGAGGTGTAAACAGTTAATGAATTTATAATCAGAACATAAATAGTTTTGCCTTAATGTACTAACCTCTCAGGGGGGAAAATGTTCCACGTATTAGCAGCACAGAATATTGACAATCGATTTCTTTCAAATGCACTCACTTTATTTTAAGTCTTAGTCATTTTATAACAAATGGAGAAGTAAAGATATTTAAGCCATTTAGGGTGAAATACGCAACCTCACAAGGAAGAATATGCATTTGCAGTGGTGACTGGTGGGTTATAGATGCTCTGAGCAGTAAGATATCTGTAAATCCTGGTCAAAGTGTGCATCACTGTGTTTCCACTTCTACATTTATTATTTCCATTTATTCCTTATACTTCCATTAAGAGGCACAAACCTCTAAATAAGAACAAATCGCTGGGAATATCTCATGAGACTATATAATAGATAAAATGAAGCAATATAAATAAATGGCTAAAATTCAGGATTCTGGAAGCTGAACAGAAACATCTAAAGGATACAGTTTGGGCATTTAGGGAAAAGTGAACTCTGTTCCGTGAACATGTTTCCATCAACTCCAGCCTTCTCCGATAGAATCCTCCCACACCATTACTTTGGGCTTGGCTCAAAATGCTCTGCTCCTTAATCTACAGATACTCTTTTGACTTCCCCCAGAAGTAAACCCGAAGACAAGTATTTGAGCGGCAAGTAACAGATTGGAAGCCGGGGGTGGGGGAGACGTTGAATCCAGGAAACAATGGCCCCATGGCCAGGGAGTGGGGAATTGAATAGGCAAGACATAAACTCCAACAAAAGTACGTTATCAAGCAAGTTACCACTGTGGGTAACTGGAGGTGATTCCTACTAAAGAATTCTGGGAGCCAGCATAGAACCCCCCACCCCCAGAGTTACCCAC
Source organism: Avahi laniger (assembly GCA_963575035.1). Taxonomy (NCBI): domain Eukaryota; kingdom Metazoa; phylum Chordata; class Mammalia; order Primates; family Indriidae; genus Avahi; species Avahi laniger. The sequence goes on along the minus strand of CAUYSK010016338.1, from coordinate 117,420 downwards.
CCAGGGACAAGGAAGCTTGAATATTTACTCATCGATTTCCATCAGTCATTGGTTGAGGGTTAGTTGCGGGGGGCAGGGTTGTTAGCTGTTGGTCACAGCTACAGTGGAATTGGTACTTAGAAAGTCCTTAGGCAAGCAGCTGCAAGCACTGGCATTTGGAAGTCCACACTGCATGTGTGTTAGTGGCAGACACCTAGGGACAGGGGGTGTGAGGCAATGCAGCATGTTCTGCATTCTCAATGTCCCCACGAAGAAAGAGGGAGAAGGTGAGCTTTGCAGGAGCAGTTAAGTCTTGTGCCTGTAGGAATGAAAAACCACAGCATCTCTCATCACCTGTGAAGCTCTGCTGACAGAACATCAAAGTGTCCTGTGGCTGTCACCCCGCAGCGTATGCAAGACTCATCTGTAATGCTCATCAAAATTCAGACCCTGGGCTCCCCGCTAGAGATTCTGATGCAGGAAGTCTGGGATGAAAATGAGAATTTGAATCTTCGAATCCCACTACACACGCGTGTGCACGCAAACACACACACACACACACACACCATGTCACAGGTGTTCCAAGTACCTGATGTGGAATGCCAGTGTGTTCAGTCCAACAGCAGAATGGCTTGTGGATAGGGCTGGAAGCGGGAGGAGGTGGGAGTTTAATATGTTTTTAAGATCTGAGGGCTTTGTGTGTGGATATTTCTCTTCTCTTTGAAACCACGATCGCTTGCTGTGCTCTCCAACTCTCAGAAAGGAGGTAATTGTTAGCAGGGTTCTTTCTGAAGCACTGATTATGCACCATGAATATATTAAAATCTACAGGTATTTTGCAGAGAACTCATGGGAACACTCAGGAAGTGCCATTTTGAAGCCCCTGGAGCCATAACGAGGCCTAAGAAATAGTGATGTAATGTAGTAGGAAGAATAAACAAATTAAGCTTCCCGAGTTCTTATCCCAGGCACGAACACGGAGGTGGCCAGACCTTGCTGAGCCAATTTCTTTGCATCAAAGCCCTTACCTGACTCACAGGTGTGATGATAAAGTGCGGTGAAAATGAGTTGGCAGGTATAGGTGACAGACAAATTGAGTGAGGTACCATCAGTGCTTCTTGGTAGGTCTTTTTTAGAGAGAATGAAGTGGCAGGAATCCTGGAATCACTGTCCAAGAATGTCATGGACCTGGCATTTGTTCAAGAAGTTCTTTTATAATGGACGAGAGAGAGTAAAAAGTAAAGCACACACTGTATGCCTTATGATGGCAGGTAGGGTTGTCTTGCATCCCTTTCCATTTTTGTTGTAGTCTAAAAGGTATTTCACGGATGCCAGCAGCCACTAACAGACTGACAAAAGCAAGGGGTAACCAACTTGAGAGACTGTCAGCGAGAAGGCCATCAGTCTATTTGATTTCTCTGCTTTTCCTGCTTTGACTTGTCTCTGTGTTCAAAAGCTCCAAGACTAGCTTGCTTGCCATTATTCCGTAAGGCAATTAAGCAACTTGGCAATAAAAGCAATCCCATTTTTTCTGGAGTATTTCACAGAGAACACAGAACAGCACAGGACAGATGTTGAACCAAAACGTAAGTACTTCTCTGAACACACTCTTCGGTGCCAAGGCTAAATGATCCGCCAGAGAGCTGGCTTCCATCTCAGCATCCCTCCTCTGGGACTTTTTTCCAACAGTTAATTCTTCCCTCTGCTCCATCTTCAAACTCTCCTGGCTGTCGAGATATAAACATGCTGAAGCTCTCTTCTATTAATCCTCCTCCTTCAACTCTCCCTCAACCTTAAGTGCACTGCTGGTTTGGGTCTACCTCTAGCCACCAAGTTCTTCAGAGAGAGTAATCCATGTTTACCACCTCCCTGATGACCTGCTGTAATCTGGTTTCACTGTTTACAACACTCTGCTGAAGCTACTGCCTTAGCACCTCCTTCACTGACGAGGACTCCTGGTCCCACCCATGTTCAGCCCATGATCCCAATTGCTATCTCTTCACCATCCGATGTGTTCGTCTCCTGGCAACTCTCTGTGATTGAGAGCGCCACACTCCTGCCGATCTTCCTGCCTCTGAACTGCTCCATTCTTACCTCTCTATCTACTCTGCCTGGACACCACCCTTCCTAAATCACGTTCCTTAGCATCCCACTCTGCACACATCCCCCTTACATCATCTCCTACAGATGTCGTCTAAGCCCCCACAGCCGCTAGATCCCAAAGCTCTGCGTACCCTTCACCTCTTGGCCAAAGTTCCCACTCCCTTATCTTCGACTCAAAACACACCATCATCAGCTGGCTATCTGCCAGGCATCTGGGGCTACTGTTTATAACCAATCTATTCACTCATTTGATAAGTATTTATTGAGTGCCTACTATTTATGCAAAAATAGAAACAGAAATCCACTGTATTGGTTATCTCTTGCTAGTGTAAATATTTACTGAAAAACTTAGCAGCTCAATAAAACAAGCATTAACTCTCAGTGTCTACGGGGCAGGATGTGGCACAGCTTAGCTGGATGCCACTGGTTCAAGGTCTCTAGTAAGGCTGAAATCAATCTGTCAGCTGTGGCTGCAATTAGATCTCAAGACTCGATCAGAAAAGGATCTGTTCTGGTTGGCAGGATTCAGTCCCTCAGTGGCCCCTGGCTGTTGGTTACCCGCAGTTCCTGGTCACAGGGGCCTCTTCAGTGGGCAGCTCAGGACACAGTAGTGGATTCATTTAGAGCAAGAGAGCAAGCACCCAAGAGGGAAGCCGATGTCTTTGCATGACTCAATTTTGGAAGTGATATTCCATTCGTTGGAAGTGAATCAAGATGTCCAGCCCATACCCAAAGGGAGGAGGTCATGCAAGAGCCTGGATACCCAGAGAAAGGGATCATTTAGTGCCAACTGAGAAGCTATCACGTCTCCATTCCCAGAAAGCTTGGTTCCAGTAAGACATAATCCCAAGTGCATGGCAGAGACATGGGAAGAGAGGATGGATCCATGTTATGAAGGAGCTTGTCTGCCATCCACGCAACTCAACATGTCTCCAATTAAACTTTCATTTTCCTTCTTCAATCCTCTTAGGTTCCCTTCATTTCTACCCATTGCATCTTATCGTCTCTTGTCTGGCCTAGAACAGCAGCCTCTCAGTTGGTCTTGTGAAAAGCCCTTCCCTGCCCTCAATCCATTCTGCACACATCCAAGTACAATTTTTTAAATACTTGAAGCTCTCTCTCTCTTCCCAGTCCAAGCAACAGAAACTCCCCTCAAACTAGTTTAAGCTAGAAATGGGATTTATGGATGCATGTGGGTAATAATTCCAAAGGATACTGGTTTTAGGCATTGATGGAACCAAATGCTCAAACAACGAGGGACCTTTTTTCTTTCTTCTTTCTACTTTCTTTTGTGTTGGGGTTCTCCTCGAAAGGACATTTGGTTACTGTGTCAAAGATGCCCTACAAGAGCCACAGACTCATATATCATATTCGCTGAATCTGTAACTCCAGCAGAAAGGGTTATTCTACAGTAGTACTATAAACATTCCTGGAGTGTGCACTCCCTGGCCCACATGGGATCACATACCCATCACCGAACCATCATGGTGACCAGGTGGACACAGTGCTCTGACTGGCCACGTCTGTGGAACTATCGTATGGAATCAACCCCCCTGAACTACTTGGTCTGAGAATGGTGGACAAGTGACTTCCCCCAAAGGAAACTAGAAAGCTAATACCAGAAGAGTATTCCAAATTCTGAACAGTCAAATAGTCAGACAGGTAATAAAACACAAATGTTAACACATCACTTATCTAATTAATAACCTCATTCCCTATAGGGTAAAGTTCAAGCATCTTTGCTTAGCATACAAGACTCTCCATGAATTGGTCCAAGCCTGCCTTCCTAGTCTTATCTGCCATGCATTCTGATTTCACTCACAAAGAAATACACGTTCATCTCTAAAGAGTCTGTGTTCTGCCCCACTTCTGCATCCCCCTTTCCTGGAGCGCTGAATTTCTACTTCGCCACCTGTTGAGCCATCACCTGTCTCAAGACCCAGGTCAAATGCTGTCATTCTTCTAAAGAATCCACCCAACTTCCCTGGCTCAACCAGCGGCTCCTTTACCAAGAAATCTTGTAAACATCTCTGTTCTCAACAGGGGCAGTGCTGTCTCCCAGGGGAGGTTTGGCAATGTCTGGAGGTATTTTGGGTTGTCATGACTGGAGAGAGGGCATTTCTGGCATCTAGTGAGTAGGGGCCAGGGATGCTGCTTGACATCCTACAGTGTACAGGCAGTGCCCCCCAAATCAAAAAGGATCCAGCTCAGAACATCAGCAATGCCACAGTTGAAAATCCCTGTCTCATGTAACATTTAATGCCTTGTATTATAATTATCAATTTTATATCTTCCCAACTAGACCATGAGCTCCTCAGGGGAGGGGACACTGTTGCATTTGTCAAAGTACTCCCGGCTCTAGCAGGTGCCTGGCCCATAGCAGATGCTCAACAAACATTGGCAGAGTGACTGCGTCAGAGAATGACTGGCCAGATGGGCTTCTGAAATGTTATCCAAGAAACTGAGTTCCTGGAAGGCATGACGCTTCCTTAAATGGCCATTGTATTAGAAAATTTCAGCTGCAAAGTGTTTTTCCTCCCTTTCCAAGAATAAACTTGAACAAAATGTAAACTTCAGAATTTGAAGTCACATGACTTTCCCTGCACGTCTATTGCTATCTGTGGGTCCTGTGTTATTGGTTATTAATAAATGTCCTCTTGGCTTTTTGTCATTTCTAAAGACAGAGGAAAGAGCTATACTCCCATTAAAATATATGCCTCTCCTATAGTTCCCAATTTTTTTCTTTAAAACAAGACAACATTTCATGACCCTTTCCTCCATCCAATTTTAGTTTAAAACAAGGCTGTGAGTATGATATCTTCATCTAAACCATTGCACGCTTGACTAAGGAAGGCGCACGTTGCCAGAAGCTCAGTATGCCATGTGAGGTCTAACACGTTTCTCAGAAAGGACATTCAAATGTCAGATGGAATGATTTACACTGCATGTCAATAAAAAGTACTCCGAGGTCCACCAAGTCAATAAAGCTTATTAGAACAATCTCAGGGCTGAGTATCAATGCACCCTGATGAGAACCTCTGAAGTCAGACACCATCTCCAGGCAAGTGGCATTAAATAGACCATTCTGGAGGAAGAAATAAAATCTAAAGCTTCCATTATTTTGAGAGTTCATGGTAACCAAATAACATATAAGAAGCTGGAGAAATTGGTGTTTATATTCTCATAGTTAAAACCTTCTGGACACCTCCAGACATTCATTCTTTAAACTCCCATAAATTGAAAGTCTCCTATAGGCCACGCACTATATCAGGCAAATCACATTTACTCAGTTTTTATGAATAAACATTCATTGTGCTGTTTACGTGCATTCTCCTGAATCTTTACAAATGTAACTGTTTATATCATCATTATGACCCTATGAAATGGGTACAGCATTATCCTCACTTTTCAGAGAAGGAGACTGAGTTCAGAGAAGAGTAAAATGTCCAAGGTCACCCAGCTAGTAAGCAGCAGAGCCTTCATGCAAAGTCAGGTGGTCCCTATCCACTGTGCAACACAACCTTGTATGCGTTACTTCTAGTTCTCTCCATGAACTCTAAACCCAAAGTTTAGTCTGCTCAACATTTCTAAAATTAGCATTTCAAAATCAGGATTCACAGAGAAGCTGGATTTATGGATTCTCTTGATAAATCAAAACATCTGGCCACCTGGGCCCGCCTTCCTGCAGGTGGTGGTGGGGGTGCAGACCCCCTCACTCGTTTGACCACTTGTGTGGCGCCTGAGGCATTTGAGTCTGAGACCCTGGCATAGCTGTTCTGTAGATGAAGACACTGAACCCGAAAGATGTTAAGGACCTTGGCCAAGGCCCCAGAGCTACTGAACAGCAGAGGCTGGATTTGAACTTGGCAGGATCTCAAAGGAGAAGACCTGGCACGCTCGAATTGAGGGTATCAAGGAGCCGTCTCTTTATTTAAGAAGGTGTTAGTGACAGAGGCGTGGCAGGTGTGGGGCAATAATCATAGACTAATGTCAGTGAAGCTGTCATTATCCCTAGGTCTCCAGGAATCAGAGCAGGGAGTTGTAAACAGAACTCAGAGGAAGAGAACCGTTGAGAGCAGGTGCTTTGAGATGAGGGACAGCGACCTGCAGATGAGGGACACAGGAAAACTCACAGGGAGGGAGCCAGGGGGCTCACAACCTGACCTCATTCCACTCTTTCCCTCTCGTTTCTTGCCAGGGTGCCCCCGACCAGGCAAACCCAAACGGCTGTCAGAGGACCCAGAACCCTGCTGGTAAGGGGCAGAGAACAGGACAGGGCTGGGGGCGAATGTATATCTCAGGTAACACAGAAGATATCCAACATGTAACTCCTGTTGGACTTCAAAAATGGTACTTTTCCCACTTCACTAACTCTAACTCACTCAATGTACTACCATAACAATACTAAAGATAATAGCACACATAAATATGGTGCTTAAGATGTGCCAACCACTATTCTCGGAATTTTACATAGATTCACTCATTTTTCTAAGTGCCTACCACATGCTAGAAACTGTGCCCTCTCTAGAAACATAGAGGGGAAGGGAACCCAAGGGTGGCAGAGGTCTTAGCAATCCTCTTCTCTCAAGTATGGGGTTAGGTCATGCTACCACAACCTTCTTCAACCTTTCCTTCAGATTCATGGGCAAACGAGACATCCTGTTTTAAAAGAAAGGGAACCAAAATGAGTTGGAAATGCAGAGGGGCATCAACCTGACTATCATCAGAGAAATGCAAATCAAAACCACAATGAGATATCATCTCACCCCAGTCAACACAAAGAGTGCGATGCGCACCATCCAGGAGATGGACACGCTTGAAGCTCGGACTTGGGGGAGGAGGGGGGCAAGGGCAACATAAGTAACCTAAACATCTGTACCCCCATAATATGCTGAAATAAAAAAAAATAAAATACAAAGACAAAAAGTAACAGATGTTGGCGAGAAAGCGGAGAAAAGGAAACTCTTTATCCACTGTTGGAGGGAATGTAACTAGTACAGCCACTGTGGAAACAGTACGGCGCTTTCTCAAAGAACTAAAAGTAGAATTGCCATTCAGTCCAGCAATCCCACGGTTGCGTATGTACCCAAAGGAAAAGAAATCGATATATCAAAGGGACAGCTGCACTCACAGGTCGGTCACAGCACTATTCACAACAGCACAGATATGGAATCAACCTCAGTGTCTATCAGTGGATGAATGGAGAAAGAAAACGTGGTGTATATACACAATGGAATACTATTCAGCCATAAAAAAGGATGAAATCATGGCATTTGCAGCAACATAGATGGAACTTTCATTATCTTAGGTGAAATAAACCAGAGGCAAAAAGTCAAATATTGTATGTTCTCACTTACATGTGGCAGCTAAAAAATTTGAACACATGGAGGTAGAGATGGGAATAACAGATAACAGAGACCAGAAAGTGTGAGTGGGGAGAGAGAGGAGGATGAAGAGAAGTGAGCTAAAGGGTGCAAACACACAGTAAGATGGAAGGAATAAGTTCAGTGTTTTCTAGCAGAGTAGGATGACTGTACTTAGCAAAAATGAACTGCACTTGGGTGATGGGCGCCCTGAATCCCCTGACTTGGTCGCTATGTATTACATACGTGTTACATGATTTCTCGCGTACCCCTAAATTTGCACAAATGGTAAAAGAGAAGAAAGTGCCCAGGCACTGCCTGTGAGTCCTGTTAACTAGTTCAGCTATTTATCGCTACTCTTCCTCTGGTTGTCCATTCCAAAACCCCTACTTCCCGGGCACTGCTCCCTCAGCTCTTGGAAGTTGATTAGCCTGTTGATCTAGGACGAAAAAGAGACATAAAGGGCAAATATAAGTTAAAAATGACTTAAGATCTATGGATCATTCACGCTTGAAGGGAAAATTTCCAGCCCTACAGTAGATACGGGAGCAAAGAACGCCGCAGGGAGGGGTGGAAGAGGGGATAGGAGATCCCAAAGTCCCTTTGGATCTTTCATTTGGCAAAGTGCAATGTTTCTCAAACTTCATTTGTGTGCCACCCTCATGATTTTTGTCACATATTTGTACTAGCTGCAGCATTATATATTCAATATTTTTCTTAAATTGTTCATTTCTTTATTTAAATTAATGCATCTTAAAATGCAAAAATTGCTATCCTAATTAAAAACTAGTGTTGTTCCAATACAGATTTAAGCACATATTAAAGTTAATAATTGTATCTGTGTAGCATCTAAAACCCACCTTGTATATTTTTAATAATATGCAAACGTATTTTGGGAAAACACTGTTAAAAGCACGGACTCTGGAGTTAGACGTGATGAAGATCTATGTCCCAATTCCACAGCTCAGGAAGATTTGCCTCATACAATTTTGCTGAGGATCAAATAAAACAATTCATGCCGAGTGCTTAACATCACAAGTGGCCCATGGAAGGCACTTGTGAAATGTTACATTTCAGAGCTCCACGAGCCATGCCATTGGTGGTTTTCTAGATCACTAGACCCTGATGTCTATATACCAATAACTCTTAAATTGGAGAGGATGGTGACAATCTAGAGAAAGCATATCTTCTTGGAGATTCTCAGAATTCTAGGACGTACCCGGCCCCTGGTGAGCTCCAGACTCCCATGTGGCAGAGAGTGGGGTTTCCATGTCGTGAAGATGGTTCTGTAGTTGGTTAATATTGCAGCCACTAGCTATTGAGAACCTACCCATAAGTTCTAAGAAGGGGAGCAGAGGATAAGAGATTTTAGTTAACACTGAGATGTTCATCCATCTCTTCACTCAACCACCCACCCCCCTATCCATCCACCTATCCATTCATTCCACAAATATCTGAGTAACTATTTCCAGGCTCTGTTGCAGGGGCTGGTTGTACAATATTGGGCAGATAACACAACAGCAGTTCTTCTCCTCATGGTGCCTCCAAGACAGTGGGAGACACAAGAGAGGCATGCATGGGATCCAGTTTTTACAGTCCCCAGGTTTCTTTGGCCCCACCTGTCCCCTGGGATGTGGCCCTTTCCTTGAAGGAAATCCTGGCTATCCCTGTGGTGCTTCATAGGCTAACATCATCCAGACGTTACTGCTGCCCCCAGGTGAGGGCTGGCTTTGGCATCACACCTTCGTTGTGGCTTCACAACCAAAGTTCAGCCCAACCAGACGCATGAAGGCTATGGTTCCTGCACTGCTTCCAGGTTCAGAAGTGTCACACCATGAGGCGTGGGATCTGGCTTCCCCAAGCACTGCCCTAAGGGGCCAGGAAATGCATCCTGTAAATGTAGGTGACTTAATTCTCCCGTGGAGTGAATTTGTCCAACAGGATAATAGGAGGCGGTAGGACATCGGCAGGCACATCCTTGCCCAGTCCAACACATTATTCCGGGGTACAGAGCTCCCACACAGCCTGCGTAAAAGACATCGCATGTAATGAGCAACCCACTGCTGTTCCTTGTAAAGCCATGGTTGGCTCGTAACACCAGGAACAGACCATCTTGTATACACCTGCCTTTTCTCCCCGCCTCACCTCCTTCTTCCTTCATTCTTCCTGTCCTGGTATCATAACTCTCTATAAAGCCTTAGCATGTCAGTTTTGTCTCAGGATCTGATTTTTAAGGAAACTTAAAGTTAAAAAAAATGCCTCAGACAACCATACAAATAAGTAAATATTTGCAAGCTGCTATGAGAGCCTTCAACGTGGGGCAAGAGTTTGACCAGGTCTGGAGATTCAGGTAAGGCTTCGCTTGCAGAAGCGATGCTTGAACTGAGATAGAGGAAGAGGCAGAGTTAATTGATTCGAGAAAGAAGTGCAAAGGAGCATTCTGGGCAGTTAGAAAAGTATTTGCAAAGCCTCGGGGTAGAGACAAGGCGGGAGGAGGGGAGAGTCGAGCCAATGCCGGAAGGGGCAGTGTTGGCAGGAGGCTAGACATAAACTCTGAGGAGTGATGATGCAGAGGACCATTCAGAGTGGTGCCACTAATGAATTCCTAAAGATTCCTGAGCCTCCTTCTGCACTCAAGAACTCTGTCATGCTCCTTGAGCAGGGGTCTGAGGCAGTTTGTGATTAATGGAGTGTTCAGAGGATTCAGGATAAATGTTTCCCATAGCAGTTCATTAACTTAGGTTTTTCTGGTCTTGGAAATGCAGGTAAACCAATGTCTGTCACAGAAAGATGTTTCATAGATCAGAAAAAATCAGGAAAAAAAAATCCTGATGAACTCAAGGTGTTTCCAAAGGAATCCAAAGTCTCTCTGCAACATGACATAAGAATGTCATGTAACATCAAACATGGGAGCCAAGAAGACACTGAAAGACTAGGAGTATCCAAAAAATGCCATTTGCACATTAGTTAGGGACAGCCAGATATTTGGCAAGGTCCTCATGTGCTTTAGAGAGAAGGGTCATTAGGACAGCAGGACACCACCAGAGCACCGAGGACACTGCGGCAGTGCCATGGGGACTGCTCCTTCCATCACCGGGATAGAAATCTGGGGAAGGGTGGGGGATGTGGCTCTCTACCCACCCCACAACCTTGCTTCGGTGAAAGCCCTTCGACTTTGACCTGTTTGACATGTCGGGCATCCACATATGTTTCATTCAAACAAAGAGAATTTTGTCGCCTTGTTGAAAACACACAAGCCCTAGGTATGTTCAAAGCTTCTCTGAATTCTCAACACTCAAGATTCAACTGAGGCTCCCTGATAACTGCCCATATTCCCCACCCCCCAAATATCTTATTTATACTACTATGTGTTTTTGATGATTCTTCACTTTCCTTCATTATAGACAACGCAAATGTAAATGTCAGTGTAGCCTACTTTGCTTTCCTCCAAATTTGAAGAATCGATATTGCAATTAGACCTATTAGTGCAACTTTGAGAATATTAGAGACTTTCAAAGAGACCTACGTCACCCCAGGAAAAAGCTTCCACATCTGAAGACGGTGCCCAGAACAGAACAAAGGAAAACGGATTGGGTATATGACTTCTCTACAGGGACTTGGTGGGTTCACAGAGACCGGAAACTCAGACACCTTGTCACACAGGCACAGGAACAGTGACTGGGCGGACCTGGCAAGGCACCAGCTGAAGAGAGAAACCCATGCAAAGCTCCAATGTTATTGTTTTTCCTATACGGGAATAAAAGCTCAATATTGTCAAATTTTCACATTTTCAAGTCAGAATTTAGATTTCATATTATATATTCTAACATCTTGAAAATCATCCAATGATCCAAATAAGCAAAAAAAGAGAGAGAGAGAGAGAGAGAGAGAGAGAGAGAAACTAAACTAAATTTACAGACAGAAAACTACGTGAGACACAAGCAAATAGATTTATATATTGAATTTGATGCTCTGGCTAGTTGAGTTATATTTAAGGGAAAACGTTTTGGAAATGAGGCTTATTTTGCTCTTGGATGGGTTGCCTTGGGCAAATGTGAAAACCATTTCTCTTCTCTCTTTTAAACTGAAGTCAATATTTTGGTTTTCTTGGCATAATTCATTTATCATCTGGAACCCGGAAAACATAATTTGAGCGTTCCTTCGGTCTAGGGATTTGGTGATTCTTCACGGAGCTCTTGAAGGTACCCAGAAGAAATATGTCAGATAAAGAGCATCTCTTTATCTCACCTGTGCCATCTCACCTGCCGCACAGTCACAAAAACCCCATCTTAATATCCCAGAGTTGGCATCTGACTAGGCTCTGTGCTTTCTTTTAATCTTGCCATCAACCATAGCATGCAGCTACAAATTCATGATGCTCTCAGATCCAAGCCTAAACCAAAGCACCTTGCCCTGGAAAACAGAGTGTGGTTAAATAATCCACGTGGCCACACGGGGCTGTTTACCTTCTGTTTACCCAGAGAGCTCCAAGCTCCACCATCTCCACTCTGCTCTGTCCTCGGGCAGGAGGCTGATCTAGACAAACCACATCAACGGGGGCATCCTTCCCTCTGGCTGCTTGGTGGATGTGGCCGACGGGTAACACCAGCAGAGATGGAGGGAGGGAGGGGGGTGAAGCTACGATGTGTACCCCTCAGACTCCCCCTGCAGGGTAGCTGTGAACTGGCTGTGCCCGTCACCGAAATCCCACAGTTTCTCTGCCTGCAGGTCCCATAACTGCTCCGTCTCTTACCCCTTCAAACCACGGGATATTAGATGCCTTGTAACTAGCCCCAGGGTACAGAATTTCCCCTTGTTTCAGATTCCCTGCCCATGCTTTTATTTTATAGGTCGTTGCTCACTTCAAGTTACCCAGTTCGCATACACTCTCTATTTCTTCCACTAATACACAGGCCAAAATTCTCACTCCTCCTTGGGAGAAAAAAAAAATCACCCTCACACCTTCCTGAACTTCTCCAACTTCACTGCAAAGCCAGTGTTGAATATGCCATTAAAGAAACTCAGTGCTTGTCCCAAATAACTGTCCTGCCCTGAGTTCTCAGGGTTTTCAGCTCAGAAGCATGGCTTCCGTGGGGTCTGTATCTGACGGTGAGATGAACGCCGGGGTGAAGATGTGTAGAAAACTCCCCTTCTGCAGAGCTCCTGCAGCCCTTGGGAAAATGACCATTGTCGCAGCTTAAGGTCTCCTCTGCTATGGAATGAATGTTTCTATCCCCTCCTCAAACTCGTATGTTGAAATCCTAACCCCCAAGGTGATGGTATTAGGATGTAGGGAGGTGATTAGGTCATGAGGGTGGAGCCCTCATGAACAGGACTAGCGCCCTTGTACAACCCCAGAGAGCTCTTTCTCCTCTTTCTCCACGTGAAAGCCCAGCAAGAAGGGGCCATCTAGGAACCAGAACATGGGCCATCACCACACACTGAATCTGCCTTGATCTTGGACTTCCCAGTCCCCAGAACTGTGAGACATAAATCTCTGTTATTTATAAGATACCTAGTTTATGCTATGTTGTTACAGCAGCCCAAATGTACTAAGACACTTTCCTTATAATGAAATGGTGAGACTCCATCCTCCCCTGTTCCCACTGTGGTACTGTGTACATCCGTTTGATCTAATAGTCCCAGGAATTCTCCTTCTGTCCGGGTCAAAGGCTGCCCACCAAGCTTGAACATAATCGGTGCCTATAAGGAAGCAAAGTGTTGACTCAGAAAACCAGGAGTTCTCTCTGTCCATTCTACTTTAGGAAACTTAACCCTAAAGTTAAGTCCTCATGGCAACAGTTAGATACACCAGGATTCCCTTGTCCCCTCTCACATTTCTATATCCTTATTCCACTTGCCATAAGAATCATCCTTAAACAGGTTTGATTTTTCTTTTTCTCTTTCTCTAAATTCCTCCTCAAAAACCTTTTATAAAAGCAGTTACTATCATGCACTTCTGGCAGGACTCTAGAAGTCACACAACACAATCTGTCTTAATGTGCTCGCCTTTCCACACAGAAATCCCCTGTTCAGGTATTTATTCCAAGAAAGATGTGGATTCGGGCTCTAAGGTATACGTGCCACAGAGTTTAGCACTTTGCAATTGGAAAAAAGAAAGCAACATAAATGCCCTCCCACAGAATATTTCTTAAAGTATGGAATATTGTACAGCCAATAAAAATAATGGTGTAAAGAATATTTAATGATGTGGAAAGATGTTTTTAAAATACTGTTACAATTTCAGAGCAGGCTATAGTGTGCGGTGAAGAAAGTACTTCAGGAAGACTGGGCAGAACTCATCATGTGGAACTCACTCATCACCAGCGAATGAATGGCTGTGTCAAAGTGGGGAACCCCCTTCCATCCTCTCCTCCATGGCTCACAGCCAGCCAGAGGCAACTGGAGTCTGGGGCTGGGGCTTTTGGTCCCTGCATCAGTGAATATAACGTACGCTGTGGGCCAGCGGACATGTTCATGCCGTTGGATGTGAAAACTGTATCACTCAATCTTAGATATCCTTGCATTTCCTATTATGCACTTGGCACTTTGATAGGCCCTAAAATATAGTGGTGAAGAAAACATAGCCCTGCCTATGTGGAATGTGTGGTCCAGAGCAGGGGCCAGCAAACTATTGCCCATGGGCTAAATGCAGCCTGCTGCCTGGTTTTGTAAATAAAGTTTTATTGGGACACGGCCACGCCCATTCACTGACATACGATCTATGGCTGTTTCCTCACTGCACAGCAGAGTTGAGTAGTTGCAACAGAGACCTCCTGGCCTGCAGAGCCAAAAATCTTAATTCTCTGAACATTTACAGAAAAGGTTTGCCAGCCCTGGTGTAGACAACCGCTACTATAATTGTGGTACCTGGACCGCGGCATCGCCATCACCTGGAGAAATCCAGAAATTTCATTTTGCCCAAGACCTAACGAGCTGGAGTCTGCGCTGGAGCGACACACCCATCACGGTTGGAGAAACAGTAACGTGGCAAGTTAACTGAGCCCCATAGCATCATTCCCACTTTGTATTGTTTACCTGTGCAGACACCACCTCTGAGTGAGAAAAAGACTTCTTATGAGAGGCCTTCAAGGAGAATTTTCCCACAAGCGCCAACATCCCCAGGAGCAAGGTGTTTTGGATGAGGCAATCCAAGCTCCGAATCTCCCACCCGGCAGGGCCTGCTTCACCAAACAAGAATTAATATACATCACCTGCCCAGACGTACCTATCCTATATTAATTACAAGCACAGCATTTAACTTAAACGAACCACTGGGCCATATGAACGGCAATATTCGAGCTATCAATTTTATGGCACTGCTCAGGAAAATGCAGCGATACATCATCCCACCCCAAATACAAAGGTCAAACGATATTAATTAATGCAGCGACACAACTCGCTGCAGCTAAATGGGTATTCTTGATTATGGCTCCTTGATTGAGAACTAATGCCTCATTAATCTTAAACATATCAACCTGAGAACATCAGAGAAGTCAAATAGAATAATGGCCAACATTTCAATGAACCCAGACTCAAGCTTGCTGGGTAAGAAGGCGAGTTCTACAGACATGGCTGTGTCTTCTGCTTCCTTCACCGGGTTTACTGAGGGCTTCCTTAAAAAAACAAAAAACAAAACAGACTGGAAAGTCTCTGTGTCTCCTTCTCTCTCTCTCTCACATACACACACAGCATTTTCAAACAGGCAGACAGGCACTTTCTCTCTTGTGGTTTTCATATACAAGCTGCAAAAAGAAAGAGGAATAGGTGGGTCTATGTGGCTCGAAGCCCAGCGAGGAACAGTTACGCCGAGGTCCCTGTGTCGACAAACCGCTACTTATTTGTCACGTAAGTGGACAGAAGACAGGAGGTCACGGGGTCAACCTTGTGGGCATGGCATATTCTGTATCCATCTCAGTTCTAGGCAGGATGGTCCTTGTGGGTCTGAGAGGGCCTGGGGGTGAGAAGGGGGCAACAGAACGTCCCTATCTGGCGTACCCCCCCAGGCTGGGGCTGCTGTGTCCTCCTTCCGACTGAGGTTGGTGATGCCTGCTGCTGTCTTGTGAGTCTTACTAGTGTCTCCTGGCAGAGAATTTTAGTTTCTCATTGGATTCCTAGAGCAACAACAATGAAAGCCCCAACACACACACACACTCACTCACACACACGTGAAGGCACAGTGACTCACTCCGACGGCACGCAGGTCCTCTAAAAACCCGCAAGATCTAAGTTGCGGTTCTTGTTCAGAGGATGCAGACCCACTACTTAGCTATGGCTGAGCAAGGGTTACCCATTAGTGGTCTCACTTGAATGAATAGATAAAATCTGAGTCAATTACAGAAGTAGCTTCTGTGGGAGTCGCCTAAGCAACCTCAACCTTTCCCCATCCCCTGAATCCACGCTGCAGCCGCATCCTTTGCAGTGAAGCAGAGCCTTCCAAAGGACTTGAAAACGTTTTGTTCTTTGAAGAAGGAAGTTATTCTCCGCATTTCTCTTCTTTTTTATTTTCTTTAAGGATTTTTAATATTTTGTGTCACGGTAAATTCAGCCTCATTCACTTCCTGACAAATCACAACATGGTGCAAGATTTTTACAGCGCGCTGCTCTTTATATTTAAGCTTAACCCATAACAGTGCGAGAGTATCTACTTTGTGTATAATTCATTTTCATTTTTTTTAATCTCAGCATTTTTTTCTCGCCACCTGGTTCACCCTAACGTGTGTACTTGGCAATTCATGTTCACATGTATTCGGATCTTCAGCATTGTGATGGTAAGAATTACTGTTCTTAAATGCTAATGGGATAGAATGTGGTTACAGGTCATTGCCCAAGGCCAGATGGTTCCTTCCATCGTGGCCAGTGGAAATCTTCATATAAGCTGGGGTGGGGAAATTCTCCAAGGAAGATACACCAAATCCCAATGGACTTTTCTGTGTCTAGCCCCTGAGCCATCCTAGGTGGTTGGGCCCATCTTTTCTAAAGCAGGGGTGTTGTGTGGGTAACAATTATTGCTTGTAAATAATTTCCATACTTCAAGGGTTACAGCGTCCTACACATTGTATCCAATTGCCCAGCCATGCACCCAGGTAGGGACTAAGCGTCCAGGAAGTTAAAAGCTTTACCTACCCAAGGCAATGCTGTTGATTACGGGCAAGGCTGGGATTGGCCCAGGTCTGCTTAGCTCCTAAGGCAGGCTCATTTAACGGAACAAAACTCCCCACAGAAGTTACAGGGTTTCCAAAACAAAAACAAAAAACCTCAGAAACTGCATAATAATTTCCCAAATGAAAGAGCAGCATCTTTTGGACGAGGAGAGAGTTTCTCCCGCAGTTGCTCCACCAAGATCATTGAGTGCACAACTCCCAGCTCCCATCTAGCCATTATGCATGTTCCTTATCAATAAATAATACTTCAGCGAAAGTCTCCAGAGATATTAATCCAAACAAACCAGAGGCTAATTGCCATTTCCCAGCACAGAGCTGCAGTGATGATTATTCTTTAATTCTTCCCACGTGCTCACGGCCCAGGGCACTCTGCTCTGCTCTCTGTGAGTTGCAGCTCGCTAGCAGGCAGTTGCACCAGGGAGACCCAGATGCAAACGATGGGCCCCCCCCCTTCTGACTGTGCGGTCTTGGGCCAGAGCCTGGTGCTCCTCTGTAAATGTGGACTATTCAGATCAACCTGGAGGGGTTGCTGTGAGGGTCCATATGTAATAATATGGTGAGGTGTAATCCTGCAGTCACCCCCAAATAGTCCAGCCTCAGTAACGGCGGGTCGTCAAGCACACAGGAAATGTTTGCAAAACACACTGAGTATCTCTTTGTTTCATGAGAACCTTGATGGGAGGCATGACCAAATACACTGCTTCTCACAAGCCTCCTTCCCTCCCTCTTCCCTCACGCACAGCAACTATTTCCATGCCTCTCTCGGATAAGGCTGCAGCCCACGTGCCTGTCCTTCCCTTTGCGCTCCTGTTGCTGCAGAACGAGGTGGGCTGCAGCAGAAATCTCCTGGGAGAGCAGGGAGGAGGAGGAAGTCGAATAGGTCAAGCCAGAATCCATCTATTGGGCACAGAAGCTGGGGATCCTCAAATGTGAGTAGTTTGGTCACAGCACATACACGAAATGCCAAAGGTATAGAACGTGGTTACAGGTCATGGCCCAAGGCCAGCTGATTTATTTAATTGTGGCCAGTGAAAATCTTCACATAAGCTGGTGTAGGGGATTCTCCGAGGAAGATACATCAAATCCCACTGGCCTTTTCTGTGTTTAGCCCCTGGACCATCCTAGGTGGTCCCATCTGTTCTAAATCAGCGACATTGTATATGGTCTCTCACTTCTCATCAAGGACCTGGGGGTGTCAGTCTCTAGCTGGATGACTTCACAC
The DNA here is from genome assembly GCA_963575035.1 of Avahi laniger. Lineage (NCBI taxonomy): Eukaryota > Metazoa > Chordata > Mammalia > Primates > Indriidae > Avahi > Avahi laniger. The sequence continues at coordinate 99,589 of CAUYSK010016338.1, read as the reverse complement.
AGGATCATCCTGATGACCAAGATAAGCCCAGAGAGCCCAGGAGCAGGACAAGAGAGTGAGGTCATTTTTGCCACCCCCAGAGAAATTTAAGCTCAACTTGGGATGCCACCACCTGCTGATGGGAGGAAGGGCAGGGCAGGGAAGGATGGGAAAGTCTTCTGCCCACACCCCCTGCCAACAGTGCCTGCCCAAAGTCGGGGAGACTTTGTTGTACCAGGAGCCCACAGTCTCAGGTTCTTGTCCCCAAATCCCATCTCTTATACCGACTAACCTTGAACAAAACATTACAAATTGTCTCCCTTTCCTGTGACATTCAACATCTAGCATCTGTTAAGCATCTTTTAATACTGAGTGCTTCATGCACATCCTCTCATGTTATGGAGAAGACCCCTGTAAGTGCAGTTTTTATCTTTCCATTTAAAGACAAGCAAACTGAAGCCCAGAGAGGGTAAGGGGCTCACCCCGGATCACACAGCTGACGCACAGCACAGGTAAGATCTGGAGCACAGCCACCCACGGCCACGGTGGTGTTCTCTGTGCTATACGCTGCCCTCGCCCGTCGGAGCGCTGCATTCCTCACTCTCTGAATCCCTGTAACAGGTGACTGTGCATCTAAGCTGAGTTTTAGATTAAAAAAAAAAATTGAGAAAGGGCAGAGAAAGCAAATCTCCCTGAGTCACTCAGGTCACAAATGCAAAAGGCTGGCAACCCTGGCAGGCGCCACGGGACGCAGCCCCTGGCCTCTGATGCCTCGGCTTATTCACTCTCAGGCGAGGTTTAGATGTGTCACACGATACCAGACTGTCATGTCATTTCCCTGTCTCAGTCATCCCAGTGCGGAGTTATGCCTGAGCAGGGTGGCAGGGAGGGAAAAGGCATGAGGCGCTGGTCAAAATGTCACCAACTTTCCTCCGAGAAGTCGTCTGGAAGGACAGGTAACCATACCCAGGACAGGAGTCCATCCCAATCAGAGAGCACCTGCCTCCCCAAAGTAAATAAAATTATATTAAAGACAGAAATATTAGAAGCTCTGATAATGTAATCATAAAGTAATCACTCTGAATTAGGATAATGGCTGTGTCCAACTCCTTATTGCATTTATTTTGAATATCACATTCTTTCAACTCTCATTATTTTAATTATGTTCAATTACAGACATTTGCATATGCTTTATCATGGATATTAGTGAGGGGGGAAAGACTTCCCTGAGTTAAATGATGAACAGATATTTCATATTACATTACACTTGCACCTCCTGAAAATTTGATTGAGCCATAGCCCAAAGAGCGGTCCCAAGACAGGCACTGATTTGAAGCCAGTCTGAATCTGTCACGATGATGGGGGGAGCACAAACGGAGAGACAGTCGCTCAGAGACAAAACTAGAGGTGGTGCAGGGCTGAGGGCTAGAGTCAGGCAGAGATTTGTGCTTGGCTCTGGCTGTGTGACCTCTGGAAAATCATGCCACCTCTCTGATGTTAACTCTCCATATCTATAAAACTCACAATACAGTTCCCACTTCATAGGGTAATAGCGGGGATGATATAAAATGCTACTTAAAAGTGCTTAGCTAAGTGTCAGGTACATAGCTAACATTCGAAAATTAGCTATAATTTCAACAAACTGCTGGAGCAATTGGACATCCATAGGCAAAAAAAAATTAACTTCAAAGTTTTATATACATAAATAAATTTAAGTATAAAATGTAAAACTACAAACTGTTTTGGAAAATACAGAAGAAAATCATTGGGATCTGGGACTACACAAAGAGCTTACAGACTTAACACCAGAAATGTGATCCATAAAACAAAAAGTTGATAAACTGAACCTCACCAAATTAAAAATTTTTGTTCTGCAAAAAGCCCTGGAGAGAAGATGAGGAGACAAACTACAGACTGGGGGAAAACATTTGCAAACTACATATCCAACAAAGGAATAATACACAGGATATATGAAGTACTTTCAGAACTCAACAGGAAACAAAAAAGCAATCCAATTACACGATGCGCAATGTAAACAGACCTTTCACCAAAGAAGATACGTAGAGTGGAAATAAGAGCATGAGAAGGTGTTCAGCATCGTTAGCCGTCAGGTAAAGGCACAGTAAACCATCACGGGACAGCACTATAGCCTATAAGAATGGCAAAAATACTAATAATGACAATGCCAGATGCTGGTGAGGATGTCTAGAAAGTGGATCACTCGTGTATCACCAGTGGGAATGTAAGATGCCACGGCCTCTCTAGAAAACAGCCTCTCAGTGTCTTATCAGTTACACGTCCAATTACCATATGATCCAGCCATTGTAACCCTTGGCATTTATCCCAAAGAAATGAAAAGTGTGCATTCACACGAAAACCTGTACACAAATGTCCACAGCAACTTTAATCACAAAACCCCCAAACAGCCCAGATGTCCTTCTCCAAGTGAATGGTTAAACTGTGGTATATCTATGCCATGGAATACTATTCAGCCATGAAAGTCAATGAAATATTGTTACATACAACTTGGGTGAATCTCCAGGGAATTATGCTGAGTGAAAAAAGCCGATTCTACGAGTTTGCATGCTGTACGATTCTATTCGCATAACATTTTTGAAAGGACAAAATGTTAGAAGTGGGCAACAGATGAGCGGTTGCCAGGAATCAGGAAGGGAGGCAGTGAGAGAGGGAGGTGGACAGGGGTCCGAAGGGGACACTCTTGGCGATCGAACTACAGCACGCTACAGTTTTGCAAAATGCTAACACTGAAATAAACTGGGTAAAGTATACATGGTATCTCTCCTTTTTAAAATGAAAATTGCATGGGGAGGTACAATTATCTCAATAAAACATTCTGTTGAAAAATAAAGAGGGTTTTCTGGTGCCAAAAGAATGCCTCTATGGATCGAATATTGGTGGATGCTAATTGATTCCTAAGTCTACGTGGAACAGCAGCACAGGTTTGCCTCGAACTGTGATTCCCAGACATAAATGCTACTGCTGAACCATCCTTGCTCAGACCATGGTGCATCTGGCCCTCCGGGTGTCCCCCAGAAGCAGCCAGCACCAGCTGTTTTATTTTCTCCATCGAATTGTTGCAGGTAGCCGACTGTGCACTGGGTTCTTGCCTTTGCAGCCAGCTTGCTCTCAGGTGCCAGGTGTGCGCAACCGCCTAGGAGTCAAAAACAGCTTCCCCATGGACAAGAGAGAAGGAGGGCGCTATTGGGAGTGTCTCAGGGAAGACAGATACTCCACTTCACCTGGGGGACCGCTGGGGCAGTCCAGTACTCTAGCGTTGGAGCCAGGCTGCCTGCTCCTTGCTAGCTTGTGTGGCTTTAGGCATATCATTTAAATCCTCTGTGCCTCATTTTTCCTCATCTGTAAAATGGGAATCATAATAGCAACTAGCTTAGAGGATTGTAGAGAGAACTGACTGAATTGATAAAGTCCCGCACCGCATATATGACAGTGGTCCCGTGAGACTATAACGGAGCTGCTCTATACACACATGGCATTTTTATACTGTACAAGGAGCCCCCTGGTTACGGACAACCCGACTTATGGCATTCTGTACTTACGAACCAGCTCCCGAGTCTCCCCACAAGGATAATTTATAATTATATAATTAAACTCATAATCCGGGAGCTAGCTTCTTCTGCACATGTAAACAAACCCGCATGGTGTAAGCGGTCCATTGGTGTAGCATCTCCACGCCGGCGCTACTCTACGGACAGAGAGGCAGCTGATAGAAACACAAGAACACGAAGAATGAGAAGATCCAGAGCCAAGAAAGTTCATGACGAAGGAGTCAGCTGGAGCCTCTAGTCTCGTCGAAGCAGGATTTGCTGAGCTTGAGGAGCAAGAGCTAATGCTGAGCAGTTGACAAAGCTTTACTGAGCAGTTGGTGAGAAAATCAGCTGCTACACGGCCATTTAGGACGGAAAAAAGAGAAAAGCCGTGTGAACAAACAGCCCTAGAATCCCTTTTTCAAGGAACCGGCTTCAGCCGTGAGTTCCCTCCTCCAGTAAGAGGATCAAACCCTGACTCTGCAGCTCCGGCTCCATCCTCTCCAGCACCGTCCCTGTCACCATCTTCCAGAGAATGCCAGCTACCTCTCACCTCAGAGACGCCCTCCAGTGAGCAGAACACAGACGCAACAGCAGGTGAGCGCTCACCTTTCATATTCTTCTTTCGAAATTTCTCCTGTCTCCATCTCAACTTTTTACATGAGTTTGTTTTTATGCTCTGTTTCAATTAAAAGAAAAAGCACAATAGTTTCTATAACTTATTATTACAGTCCTGGGATATTATTAGTATTACAGTATTACACTGCATTATTATTACCACATATGAGTCACTGTAGCATTACTATTATTATTATTATTATTATTATTACATGTGCTGTTTGTCAGGGATCTGAGTAACATACAAATCCAACCTAAAGGCATTCTCAGGAACATATCTCGGCTGTAACCTGGGGACTGACTGTATTTATCTAACCATTTTTTTAAAAATAGGGTCTTACTATGTTGCCTAGTCTGGTCTCGAACTTCTGGCCACAGGGGATCCTCCCAGCTCAGCCTATGAGTAGCTGGGATTACAGGCACGCCCCATGCCTGGCTGTATCATATTTTTAGTGCAACTTTTCTATGTTTAGATATGTTTAGACACACACGTACCACCCCCCCACCCCGCAACGTGTTACAGTTGCCAGCAGCACTCGGTACAGACATCTGCCGTACAGGTTTGTAGCCCAGGAGCACTGGGCTGCACCCTCTGGATCCCTGGTACACTGCACCCCTAGGTTTGCATAGTGACACTCTGTGATGCTTGACAGCAACAAAGTCACCTAATGGTGCATTTTGCAAAACGTTTCATCTTAAGCGACACATGACTCCGTAGGTAGAGCGCTCAGCCCTGTGCTGACCAACACTAAGACGGTACAAGACTGTGCCATCACCATCATCTCATAAGATTATTCCAAGGGTCAGAGAAGTAATTCATGTCAACGGAACCTTTCGCACCGTGCCTGCCACACAGAGAATGCTCGGTACGTGACAGTTCATTATTATCGCCATGGCTGGATAGGAACTTGAGAAATTAATGGATGCATACCCCATCTCCTGACAGTTTTCTTTCTTCATTTCCTCTTTTCAGGTAGCTCATTGCTTCAGAGAAGCTAAAGTCACTGCGAAGACGTCCTTATCTGTCTTTTGTCTCTAAAGCAGAAGCCCCAGTAGGAAGACAGGAGAAGCGTACTGAGGCAGCAGGAAAGAAACGGGGGCTTCCATCCTCCTCCCAGGAGGAGCAGATGTCCCTGGCTTGGTGACGAGCTTGGGGGAGGAGGAGGAGGAGGGGAGGCAGGAATGCCTGAGGACCCTGGAGCAGCCAGACTTGACACCCCCAAAGCCTGGCCCTCTTAGGAAGCCCTGTTCAGAACACCCATGACTCCAAGAGGGGAAGAAATAATCTAATACAATCTAATTCTGAACTTGACACCCCCTTGGGTGTAGGGGAACCCCCAAGCGGGATGGAGGTTCAGTTTCCTTCGGTCCGGCAGAATGACAATTAGGAGTCGGACATGAAGTCGGTTATAAAGAACAAAGGTGTTTCCTGCACACCTGAGCTTGGGGACCTGTCCCTGTGCCCACGATGCTGGCATTTCTTTTGCCACGGAGTGGTCACCCCGAGCTGGGCCATAAGCTTCGCCCCCTCCTACCCCACCGCCCTCCTCTCTCCACACAGAGGGTCCATGCGACGGTGCCAGGGCCCCAGCCCTTATCTTCTCTTCTTCACACACGCCTCGGGAGACCCATAAAGCACGACTTTGGTGACAAAAGCAGATTGTCCCGCGGAGCAGCTCCGCGTCTGAGTGGATGTGCAGGGGCTGTCAGGGAGTATCTCTTCTCCCCACCCACTAAGCTTTTAAAGTGACTGAAGTGCCACCCTCCCTAATTACCCAATTCAGTGGCGCACACAATGGATCTGCCACTTTCTGAGGATTCCTGACATCCCTAATTCCCTGGGGCCTGTCGGCGCTGACAGAGGCATCTGGGGTAATGGGGGTGGGACGCGGAGCTGGGGGAGGTAGGGCGTTAATCGGAGAGGCAGGGAGGCCGGTGCGCGTGGAAGTCCTCTCACTCCGGAGTCGGAGCCCAGACGTCGGAGCTGGAATGACCTCAGAGGTGGCCCGTGGGACCCTCGCACCGGACAGAGGAGGAAACCGAGGCAAAGAGGGAGGGGTCACTGGACATTGGCCCATCCAGGACTATAATCCAGGCATTCATTCATTCACTCATTCATTCATTTACCAGACACTGCTACCACCTGGGTAGGACGGTGAACACAGCAATGTCCCCACACGCCTGGTACTTGCCTTCCAGTAGCGGGAAACAGGACATAAACGTGCATTTCGAGTGGTAAATTCTATCAGGAAAACTGCAACAAAGTAAGGAGAGAGAGGTGAAGAGCAGAGTCAGGAAGCACCTTAGTGGTGAGATGAGATTGGAGCAGAGAAAGGATAAGAGTGGGAGCTCTGGGTAGGAAGGGCTTTTCTTGTTTTGAATGACATGCAAAGGCCCTGAAGCAGGGGCATACTTGGACTATTCCAAAACAACCTGGAGGCCCTGGGGTCTGGGTCTGGGTGTGACGGGCCACGGCAGCAGGATGAGATGGAGTCGGGGAGGACGGGGCCAGGCGCCGGGGAAGCTCGCAGGCCGCCGCAGGGCCCCTGGCTTTTTTGCTCCACGAGGGGGAAACCGATGGGTTTGGAGCAGAGGTGTGATAGGACCTGCTATTTTGACACACTCATCAATCTGTGCTTGGACTCCCTGGGTAACAAAAATATCCCTTTAGATCAGGGCTTTTTATTCTCAGCACTGTTGGCCTCAGATAACAGGTGTACACCCAAAGATCAGCCCGGTCCCTCTCCACTCCCTGTCTTTCCTGTTGACCCTTCGCGTTGTTGCTGCTAAGGTGCAGCACCCGTGCTGTTATTTAATCAGGTGTCTCCTTAAACCGGTCTGTTTCTTTTACCGAAATAGTGATTCTAAAAAGGGAAACTCTGTATCAGTAGTTCCCAAACTGATACCAAAGTGTAGGAACCCCGGGCATCCTGTTAACACACATGTAGCCTGGGGTGGGGCCTGATTTGCTTTTCCTACGAGCTCCCAGGGCTGCTGCTGGCTTGCAGATTGCACTGTGACTTCTGAAACTCGACATCACCTGCAGAAATGGAAACCCTACTCGTGGAACATAGAAGGTAGTTATAAAAAGCAGGCGCACTGAAAACAAAGCCATGTTAAATTGCAGGGAGAGGCTGTTGCCTGCCAAAGCTCCAAGCCTGAGGTCTGCACCCTCTGCTGCTAGAAGGGGTTGTCAGAAGGATTTAAGAGGCATTAAGCGCGTGCACACTCGCACACGCGCGCACACGCACACACACACACACACGCACACACGCACACGCACGCGCGCACACACACACACACACACACACAGAACCCAAACTGCTATTCCCTCCTTCAGGCCATCGGAAGAACTGAAAAGGAATGAAATCTTCTCATGATATTACTTAATGTTATTTAATGCCAGGTCTATGTCTCATCTAAAATTATCACAAACACCTTCCAAAATCACCTTGCAGACCACTCACCCTGGGAAATACTGATCAAATCCAATTCTCCCTACTTGAGTTCTGAGCGTGCGGAGGATCAGTGCTCATCGCCCCACGGGGAGCTCATAGAAGCCGGGAACAGCTCTCAGGTCTGCTGTCTTCCCCCAGGACCACAGCGAGAATGTGGCCTCCTGCAGGATGCGGGGACACCCCGAGGCTCCCCGCCCCTTTGATGCTGTCTGTGTCTTCCTCCAATTTCACTAGGACCAGTTCCACCTGCCAGGGAGGCCATTACCATCTGCCCGTCTCTCTGCAAGCTGTGCCCTGGTCACCAGAGCCTGCTGGAGGGGAGAAGTCGATTTGGAGACGGCAATCGCTCAGCCAGGGGAGGTGCAAACAGTAGTAAGAGACATTAAAGCATTTTAACACTTGACCTTTACGTCCCAAGCTAAATAAACAGAATTGTTTACGATGGCTGAGACTGCAGTTTCCTGCCTTCCAGAGAAGAATGGCTCTTGAGAGAAAGAAGCCAAAGTTCCCAGAGAGAGGTGTGAGTGCAGAGCGGATCGGGACATTTTTCAGGGGCCTGTTGGTCAAATTCCCCAGCGCAGTAACCCCAACAGGCAAGAGTCTGGGCTCCGGTGTCAGTCTGGGCTCAAACGCCAGCTCCACCTGTGTGTGTGACCGCCTGTGTGTGTGACCACGGGGAGTAACTTCACCTCCCTGCACCTTCCTTTCCTTACGGTGAAACTTAACCAAAAGAATGTGAGGGGCCGGGAGCGGTGGCTCACGCCTGTAATCCTAGCACTCCGGGAGGCTGAGGCAGATAGATCACTTGAGCTCAGGAGTTTGAGACCAGCCTGAGCAAGAGCAAGACCCCTTCTCTACCAAAAATAGAAAAATTAACCAGGTGTGGTGGTATGTGCCTGTAGTCTCAGCTACTCGGGAGACTGAGGCAGGAGGATCACTTGAGCCCAGGAGCTGGAGGTTGCAGTGAGCTACGGTGACGCCACTGCACTCCAGCCTGGGCAACCAAAGCAAGACTTTGTCTCAAAAAAAAAAAAAAAAAAAGAATGTGAGGATTAAATGGGGAGAAATACACATAAAGCACCATCACATAGTAAATGCTCAGTTAATTAGTTATCACGGTATTAAGCCCCTCGACAGACTCTAATCACACACTGAAGGAACATTTCCTCTCTTGAGGTAAAAAGAAGGAAAAAACAAGATAACAGATTTTGACTGCTGACCATGACTGTCAAGAAGGCCACATTAAAATCTGAATGTATCGTTCCTTTTCAGAAAGATACATTTCACATCACTGCAACAAATGCTGCATCTCACATTGGCCAGGTCAGGAGAAAATCCTCCATTCCAGAACTGTGCTGGTGCTTACCGCCCAAGAACCAAGCAGGGGCATCCTTGGAGCCCACCTCAGACAGGTAAAGGAGTTTTGATTAGAAGCCGTCAGTGCCAATCTCGTCTGCCCCAAGAGAAAGCAGCTGCCCCCTTGAAAGCGCATTTCCATTTGCTATAAAACCATCTTCCGAGGTTCTTCAAAAATCGGGGAGAGGGTGGGAGGGGGTCGAGATCTAGTAACTTTCTTAGTGCCATTACGTGTCGACTTAGTAACGAAGAATAGAGCACGAAAGGGGAACAGCAGCTTTGCAGCAGAGAAGCTGCCAGATACCACCTCGGCCGGGCAGTCAAGGTCACGCCATGAGAAATAGCACTGCGTGTGCACCCCCCATACGGTGACAAGAAGGGCGCGTGGTACTCTTTCTAAAAGCCTCAAACCCCAGGCTAATCGTGAGAAACACACCAGACAAACCCAGATCGAGGACATGGCACGGAACACCTGCCGGGTACCCTCAAAACTGTCAAAGTCATTTAATAAAAGGAAACACTGAGATGTTGTCCCAGACCAGAGGAGGCCAGGGAGACGTGACAACCAAAGGCAACGTGGCACCCTGGATTGGATTCTGGAACGGAAACAGGTCATAATGGGGAAAAAAATGTGAAACCCAAATAAAGTGTGGAGTTAACAGTAACATACCAATGTTGGTCCCTTAATCACGACAAACGTACCCGCTGATGTTAACAGTGGGGTGCACCGGGTGAAGGTACACAGGAACTCTCTGTGCTAACTTGGCAACATTTCTGTTAAGTCCAAGTTAGCCCCCAATACAAAGCTGACTTAAAATATTGGGGGGTAGGGGGGTCTCCATCATGGCTCAGATATATGAGAGAGAAGAACGGACACGGGACAAGGTGGGAGCTGAAGCCGGCATGGCAACCTGTGAGTATCATGGAATAGCAAGTAGAAAATAAAGCAGCAGTTAAAAATCTGTCTAAGCTTGTGATGTCTGTAAATTTCTACTCAATGCCTATTTTAAAGGAGCCAAAAAATCGGGGTTAACCTAGAGAAGGGGGTCGCCCTATTAGTGGTGGCTGCTAATACAAATGAGGACGATGGGTTTGCTACCTGCCCCATATCTGCCTCTCTTGGCTGGAGGTCCTGCCTGACCTTCTGTATCTTTGTTTTGGGGCTCTTTTCTAACTTTCCTTGCAGCTCAGAATGGGCAGCTGAGCCTATTTCCCGGTCAGTGGTTGGTTTCCTCTTCTCCCTTGGTGTTCTCCCTTCTCATAATCAGCCACAGCCTTGCAGTTGTTCCCTGAAGCTGGAGGCTGTTTCCAGGGCCAAAGGTGAGCTTACAGTCACCTGGTCGCTATGGAAACCAAAGCATTGTCATGCTCTCTCCAGAGTGACTTTGCAAGGCTGGGAGTACGTGTTTCTCTGTTTCAGACTAATCTTCTCCCCACACATACATTTCCCTGGAGGAGCACTGCCAGGGATCACGGTGACGTGGCGGCTCTCACAGGGACCAGAGAGGGCAGGAAAAGGGGTCTATGTGAAAACCCAGCATTCTCCTGAGACACAGACCTTCTCCAGGGTCATGTGGCCTTGGGAGCCAGCATCAACCATTTTCCAAGTCACTGGCATTTTCGGAAGGTGCAATCGCATTCGTGCGGCCCACACAACACAGCTGCAGGGAAGGATGATCGAGCGCAGTGGTTTCCAGACTTCAGCTTACGAGAAAGTCACCCGGAAGACTTGTCACCATGCAGATTCCCGGGCTCTCATGCCACAGATTCTGACGCACTAGGTCTGTGCTCCTACCCACCCCTCCCCAGGTGATCTCGGTACAGGGGGCTCACGGGTCACACCGAGAAGAGCAGGTGTATCCGCGCTTCCCGAGTTCTAGCCCCGACTCTGCATCTCCTTTGCTGCATCACCTTGCCCAAGACCTCCAGGCCTTAATCAGGGAATGAGACCACCTTGGAATTTCTTAATGGTATTCTGAGGAACATCACTCTCTCTGTCCTGCCACCCTTCAAAGAAAAAACAAAACAGGATTCGGAAGTCAAATAGTTTGGGACCCAGTCTTTATTCCATCCTTCTCTAGAATACACATAAATTGTTTTAGCACGTGAGAAACTAAGTCCTACAGTGAAGGAGCCTACGTGGGTTCTTCAACCCAGTGTTTTTCTAACTTATGTGCTCACAGGACTCTGTGGAGTTTTTTATTTTTTTTTTTGGTTTGTTTTCTCTTGTATGCTACCTGTTACTTACAATCTCCTGGGATACCTAATAAATGGTAGGACAGGAGATAATAATAAATGTTAATTATTTCGATTGCGGTACCGCTGTGTGTGAAGCACTCCCGTTCATTACCTCACCGAATCCCACGACCGCCCTGCCCAAAGCAGCATAACTGGCAAAGTGCGCAACCTGGACTCCGACCTAAGCACTCTGACGTGGACCTTAACACAGTAACTGCCCGGCGAGTTGCAGGTTCGCTCACGCTGGTTTTGAGCCCGGGGCCTCGTGAAGCAAAACCCTGCAACCGGTCCGTGAAGAACCTCACTCCTCGATGTTCTTAATGTTGCAATTAATAGTGACAAATTAATTCTGAAACATGGATTAAATGAATAGAAGTCAATAAATCTTGTTTTTCATTAAATTGTTCATTAAATTAGAAAGGTTCATTTTTTTTTTGAAGTTTTTATTTTATTTTTATGATAAGACACCGTGGCCCCAAGGAAAACAATTTTTTCCTAGTGTGGCAGTCAATGTGTTAACTTATTCAAGGAGCTTCTCAAACATCAGCAAGGGCAGAGACTTGACTCTGGAACTGAACTCAGATAAAGCAACTTTCTGAACTCAGGAAAGAGGAACAGACTGGTTTAGGAAGAACCAACTTACCAGAGCGTGCAAAAACGATTGTAAAGGGGAAAAATCGGGACGCTGAAGTTTCAGGTGCCAAGCAAAACTGAACCCAAACTATAAAACAAAGCCCAGCTTTTGGAGTTATCGGCACACTAGGTTTTTCCTTCTCTGTCACGTTAGCTTTTGAGTAATGCGGCCGCCAGGCGCCCAGCTCCGTGATGTATCGCATTAGCGCATTATCAGAACCAGCTGTTGCTCTAACGATATGGAAGAAGGCTGAAGTGCTTGGGTGATGTATTGCCCGACACCCCGCGATAGAGGAGCAAAGCAGATTCCACGCAGGATAGCGATGCGGTTAGAAAGTCGAGATCGATTTATCAGGGACGCAGCGAGCCGGCATCGGGAAAGAGGAGTCAGCTAGGCTGTTGGAATTTATCAACATAATTATGTGCCATGATTTATTACGTACTAAACAACAAAGGCATCAAAGGCACTTTTGTTGTTGTTGTTTTGGCTTAACTTAATAAAAAAGAAGGAAAAACAACTTTTGGGGGATAGTCTTAGTTCTTTACTTTTAAACGGTAAAGTTCCTCTACACAATACTTATGATTAATGAAATCCTTAAACTAAAGATAAGATGTGAGTTGGGGAAAAATCACTTTTAAATGTGTATGTTTCTCTCTGCGAAGGGAAATAGACTCTATCAGGTCACTCAAGAGACTCTACTTCTGTCTGCAGCCCCCCGCATCGGGAACAACCGCAACAGCTGAGAGCCGGACAGAATTGCATCCGGTATTACCCGCTGCACATCAGAGGCAAAAGAATGTCCACAGAGAAAAAGACGAGAATGTATTCTCACTGGACTGATCCCTTTATACCCATTACCTCATTTCATCTGCATCGTAACTCTTTGATGTATTAGATGCCACTCTCGTCTCTACTTCACAAGTGAGGAAATAAGGTTTTAAGGATCTTAAACTAAATTAACTAAGGTTTCACAGTCATCAGATGAACTAAAAATTAAAATACAAGTCTGCTTGATGCCAGAGTCCATTTGGTAAGTATTCTCTGAGCCCCACTAAGTGCAAGGTATGAGAGATTCGGTGATGATTAAGACTGGATAAGCTCTGTGCACATGGAACATGATTCTAGAGAAAGAACTGTCCTTTCTCCAAATGAATGAATGAACACAGGAACAAACGGGCATATGCACAAACCTGAAAACCATACTAACTGTAATAATTTCGAAGGAAACAATGTCTTAGGAAATAGCAAGCTGATGAACAGTGGTCAGGGAGCAGAGTTCCTTTGTGATGCAGATCTTGTTGCTGTGAACCATTAAAGACATGAGATTTTAATCAGCATGCAGATCTCGGAGTCCATTCATACATTTTCCAGTGCTCCCCTTCTTCCATGCACATGCCCAATATTTATAAGGATGAGTCTAGCTCTCCCACCACTCCTAAATATAGGCAGTCACATCTGTCAATAGCATAAAGGAGAAAACAGTATTTTTAGCCCTGTCTCTTCACAGGGGACAGTCGACTGACTCTTTAACCTGCTGTCTCACACCCTGGATGCCTCTCGGGCCAGCTGAAATGTTTGAGACCCTGCCAGGCAGGCATGTTTCATCCATTCTCACACTTTCCATATATATACAGGACCCGACGGGAATGGTGACTCATGCAAAACCTTGTTTTTGTCTGTGCAAGAGCTGGGGAAACCATGGTTTGCAGGAACTCCTTCAAGCATTCAAAGCTGATCTCGAAGGTAAGATTAACCTCTTCTGCTACTCTGGAATCTAAACAGCCAAGGGTGAGTGGTGCCCGGGAGGGTGACAAACAGCCGGTCCTCCAGAGTGGAGAGGCTGAGGACAACTTGCGGCTCCCACGGGAGAGCCCCAGAGCACTAGCACGAGGCAGGCGGGTCTTGAACCAGTGGAAGGTCGAATGGTGAACAGGACCCTTTCCCACCTCCTGGTCGGCCACCACCTGTACACCTTGCCTGATTCCCTGCAGCCAATGACTCCGGATGTCTCATCTCATCCCTCCGTCCTGCAGCAGAGTTACTCTTAGCTAAGGGGTTGACCATGAAGGTCAACACCCTCTCACTTTCCCAGAAGTGTTCTCACTTTAAGAGGGGACTCTGGAATACTTGCCAGAATGAATGGTGGGGTCTCAGGCACTGGACAGGTAATGATTTCAAAACAGAGCACCCTGTCCCTCGCAGGTTCAGATCATGCACCACTGATGGTCAGCCACGCTGTCTAGGGATAAGGATGATTCTGGAATTTGTCTTCCATTGATAACCAATGGAAATAATATTTGTTCTAGGGATCCACGTAGCAACTGTAGTCAGGGTTCTGTGGAGGATTGCAACAGACAGGTGGTATATATTTATCATAAGGAATTGGTCCACACAATTATGGAGGCTGACAAGCTCCAAGCGCAGCAGGGTGAGTCAGCAATCTAGAGACCCAGGAGGATTGACCACGCAGTTCCAGCCCGAGGCCGGTAGGCTCGAGACCCAGGAAGAGATGATGCTTCAGTTTGAGTCTGAAGGCAACAAAAAAGCCAGTGTCCCAGCTTGCAATCACTAAGGCAGGAGGAATTCTCTCTTACTCAGGGGGAGGTGAGCCTTTTAGTTCTATGCAGGCCTTCAACCGACTGGAGGAGGTCCCTCCACATTACACAGAGCAATCTGCATTAGTCTATCAATATAAATGTCAATTTCATCTAAAAACACTGTGACAGAAACATACAGAATAATATTTGATCAAATATCTGGGCACCCAATGGCCCAGTCGAGTTGACACATGCATTAACCATCACAGCAATATAAATAATAACAAAAGTAACAAATCCGAAATGGTCTAGAATGGCCCTTCATATCCACTCTCTTCTGACTCTGACCTGGGGTAGGCATCACTATCCCCATTTTACTGGCCTAAAGAGTTTGATTAAGTGACTTATCCAAAGGCACTAGAGGTAGTACATTAGCATCAGTCTAACTTACGATTCTGTTCTAATTCTTTGCTTTTCTTAAAACATAATGATTCTATATCATAAGATTCTTAACACCCCAGAATGACAGATAATTTGGACCTGGAGGGAAAAACCAAATTGCATTTTTTAAATCCTTGAAATCTCCTAAGATCTAAGTCCCCAGACGCAGTACATCCTGCTTCTCCACCCTTATACCTCCCCTATGTGGACACTGAGCCTTCTTGCTCCTGGGAGAACTTCTAGACACTATGTCATTTCCTGTCCCATGATGAGTTCTGCTGCCAGACCCTAAACTGCCTTGACTCAGAGTCAGCTCAGAGATATGTCCTGAGGCCTTTTGCCCTGGCCACTAAATTCCTTGAGGAAAAATATTTGGTTACTTTGGTTCACTATTCTATCCCCAGAGCCAGCACAATGCCTAGCACATAGTAGGCCCTCAATAAATGTGCTGACTGGTGGACAACTGGACAGGGGAGTTGAGAAGATAACTAGCTAAAGGGGAAAGGGAAGTGGCTATGTCAGCTCACACAGGGAGCCTCCTTTGGTATAGACACATAACAAGTCAGGACAGAGAGGTCTCCTTGTGAGACAAGATGGTCCAGGAAAAAACATCTGGGTATAAAATAGTTCAAGATACGTGGTTTAGAGTACACTGATAACATGCTCAAAAACAGTGATTGTACTTGCATATGATGTTGCAACCAATCTTAGAATGAAAAATGAATACCTGACAACAGGAATACTGACTTGAAGCATACCTTGCTGTTCAATAAAAACATGGCTATATTGTCATGGAAGTCACGATTTTGCTGCCATTATTGCCCTTTCAGTCAATTTGGCAGGCTCTTTCCCCTAAAAAAAAAAAAGCAAGAGCTCCACATAAGTAATCCAGGTCCAAATCCTGCATTCTCTCTTATTACCAACTTGACATGGTTGATATGTCTGTCTTCTTCACAAACTATAAAATTACTCAGGGACAGTGTTTCTACCTTATTCGTCCTTGAGCAGCTCATTGGTCAAGGCTGGATGTGTGATTGGCATGTCTGTGTGTCTGGGTTAAAGCCTGGAGAGTGTTTCTTATTTGTGGCGGAAATATGCCATTACAGTCAAGAGAGAAGCCTGCCTCGGTTTCAATCCCAGATGAGTGACCATGAGTAAGCTACTCACCCTCGGGGTTTCAGGTCCCCATCAGAAACACGTGCTTAATATTATTTAGAATTCTGGAAATACGGTAGCCGCATACTGTCTGATTCTTCCAAAATCTCCACGCTAAAAATAGAGTGACCAATGAACAAAATTAGAGAACAGAAACATCCGTGGCCAATGACGTGTCTCTGTGAATGTCAGGATACAAGTGGGCGAGGGCCAACCCTCAACACCCCCGACATTTGTGTGCTACCAGCCTGCGTGGAAGGAAGTGGAAGAAGCAGGTCACGTGGCAGACTTTGCAACAGGAGAACCCCAACATAACCAGCAGGCAGGCACAGGGATGTGTGAGTGACAACTTGAAAATAGCACCTGAAACCAGGAAGAATATTTCCCAACTCGACGGCAGTACAAGCTACCCCTGTGAGACACGCAGGGGCTAGAGCTGTCTACTCCTGAAAATTCCCAAAACTGACCCGTCACGGTTGCTTCTACAACCATCCCACGCTGAGAAGACATTGCCGGAAGTCAGCAGAGAAAGAAATTACAGAAAGAACAAAGTCCAGAGAAAAGTGAGGCAGGCAAAACGAACCAGGAAATCATGGAAAGCAAGCCACATTTTTTTTTTAACAACATGGAAAAAAAAGGTAAAAAGAAGAGAAGAGGGAGCTCTGTGAACTAAGTGACCTAAAGTTTTATGAAATATGGTAACACTTAAAAATGAGCAACAGAAAAGAATCGCAGGCCAATTTCATGCAAATTTATTATGAAAAAATATGATAAGGAACAGAATAAAATCCCTGCAGGTACACAGACAAAAGCAACCCAGATACACACTGTCAAATATAAGATCAGCGAAGTGACATCCTATTTCAAACATGCCAACAGGTATTAAGGAAAAGGGTTGCAAGAGGTGGAAAACAGTATTAATCCAAACTAGAACAGCTGAGGAATGAGGAGACAGAAGGAAAGAATTATAAATGAGAGAAAAAAATATTTTAGTAATAAACTACTAAGAGAAAAACATAAGGGCAAATAAATATGTAAATGAAAAGAGTAATGGAGGAAATGTAAACAGTACACTCACAAAAGGTAAATCTTATGTCTAAACCAAGCCATTAAAAAGAGAAATTTTTAAGAAGTTTCAAAAGTAAATAATGCATTTTAAAGATAGGCAAAGAAACATGAAGTATAGATAATAGAGTCCTTGAAAGAGAAAAACAGGAAAAAAGAAGAAAAACTAAAAATTCTATTCCAAGGAAACTTTCCTAAAATAAAAAAAAATTAATAGAATTATATATCAAAAGAATAAACAGTGTACCTGAAAATACTGTCAAGAAATAGTCTAGTAACGTACTGGACATTAAAGGAAAAAATCCTTCAGGCAACTTGGAAAAAAAAGAACACGATTTAAAGGGAAAGAAAATTATATTTATTTTCATACAACTTGACAGAATCACTCTAAGCAAGAAGAAAATGCAGTAATGATATTTAAGATACTTTAAAGAAAGAACATGAGCCAAGTATTGATACCTGACTCAAGTGACCCACACACAGAAAGGGTACGGACTGTACACAACATGCAGCAACTCAGTGAACGTAATCCTCGTGAATCCTCCCTAAAGAATTTACTGGAGAGAGCCAGGAGTGGTGGCTCACGCCTGTAATCCCAGAGCTTTGAGAGGCCAAGGCAAGAGGATCGCTTGAGGCCAGGAGTTCGAGACCAGCCTGGGCAATATCACTACAAAAAATAAAAAAATTAGCCAGGCGTGGTGGCGCGTGCCTGTAGACCCAGCTACCGGGGAGGCTGAGGCAGGACCATCGCTTGAGCCAGGAGTTTGAGGTTGCTGTGAGCGATGATGATGTCACTGCACTCTGGTCTGGGTGACAGGGAGACCTTGACTCTTAAAAGAAAAAGAGGCTACTGGAAGAGAATAAGCTTCAAAAAGTGAAAACAGCCAGACGGATGCAGGCATGCGGAGGAGCGGTGAGCATTAACTACAGGTCACTCACAGAACCAAGACGGAAGGAGGGCTAAAAAAGTGAAGTTATCGTGTGTAACAGTGTAGGATCTGACGATGGAGAGACAGCACGACCATGAAGAAGAGGGATAATAGCATACCATATGCGAAAAACCAAAACCCCAAAACCCAACACGAAACCTGCGTTCAGACATCAGCATTGGGGAGGCCACACTAGCATTGCGATGCTGAGACTGTCGTGTATATGGTGGGACCAAACACATGGCCACTTTGGGACAATCCTAAGTGTGTTATATCCTGTGTCCTTCACAACCAGGATTCTTAGTGTGGAAGAAAGAGAGACAGATGAAATAGAGGAGAGATTAGTTAAAATGCCTGCAGTACTCAAAATTTGAACTGGAAGTATCAGTATGAACCCATGATGTGTTTTATCCTGTTCACTTTAAATTGTGTGTGTGTTTTCCTTGCTTTATCTCCTATGAAGGTTAGAAATGATGAGTAACCCAGTCACAATGAGCATCCCTGGCACTCAGATTATGGTCTTAAAATACCATTTCTCACTAAAAGAAATCAGGGCTTCTTGGAGAAATTACTGATTCCAATACTGGGTTAAGAAATGTATAAAATGAGCCTGGAACATTCTGTCATACCAGATATAGCAAAGAAGTTATCAAAACTACCAGTGTCATATCAAAAGGGCTCAAGAGCCACGTTTTCATTATATAATACATACATTTTATAAATAAATACTCACCGGTTGAGGTACGCTCTTTTATGGATTATTAGATCCCAACAGCTTGTAGACTTCTGTTCTAGAGCAGGGGCCGGCAAACTTTTTTTTGTAAAAGGTCAAACAGTAAGTATTTTTGGCTTTGCAGGCCAGATGACCTCCGTTGCAACTACTGAACTCTGCTGTTGTTAGCAGAGAAGCAGCCGTCGACAATATATAAATGAGTGGTTACGGCTGTGTTCTCATCAAACTTAATTTATAAAAACAGGTGGCACCTGGATTCGGACCAGGGCTATCATTTATTGACCCCTGATTGAGCACGAGAGACAATTAACCAGGTCATTTCAAACAGTATTAGGCTGGAGAAAATGAATCTTCAGCGATTTGAAGAACAAAGGCTGTATTGGAGAAGAGGTAGAGGTGGTTGGTGGAGGCATGCTCCGGGCTTCCAGGGGGCTGGTAATGTTTTATTTCCTGAACCGATGGTGGTTTCATCAGTATAGTCAACTTGTAAAAACTCCCTGAGCTAGGCATGTACACTTTGTGCACTTAATGTATATTAAACTTCGATAAAACACGGTGAATCTTAAAGAAGAGTTAGAAATGCTCTGGCTGAGAAAGCGCAGAGAATGAGGGAAACTGCCACGTGAAGTGTGAAGAGCAGAGTGTTGTGGGGAGCAGACACGCCGGCTTCCTGGCTGCAACATTTCACACCCAGGGGGACGACATCCAGGTCTGCTGCAGAGGGTCTGCAAGGGACCAGCTGACGCGCAGAGATGTGAGCCGGGAGAGGGAAGGGGGTGAACGCAGAAAGTCAACATGGCAGCGCACTCAACTCTCCGAAGGAAGGACCAGGAGAGTCTGGTCCCTACACCCACCGCACTCAGAGTGGCCACCCCACCCGTGAAGCCTGAAAACATCCCCCCTCAGAGGCAAAACTAGAGTCTGCTTAGCTCAGAGTTGGGGCAGGGTCTAGGGATGCAGCGGTGCTCGCATCAACCACGACGCTGCCTTTTAACAGAAATTTTCTTTGAAGCATGTGGCAGTCATGGGTCGCACTCATAAAAAATTGGGGCTTCTCACCTTCCCACCACGTGATGGAATGATATTTCTTGGTTATTCTGTCATGGAAGGCGTGGTTGTGTGTTTAGTTTTGGCCAAGCTGAAGCATGCTACTTCCAGTCTCATTGGTTTCCACCCTTCACCACCCCAGTTTTATTGAAGTATGGTTGAGAAATAAAAATTGTATATATTTAAGATGTGCAATGTGATGTTTTGATGTATGTATACATTGTGCAATCATTACCACAATCAAGCTAATTAACATATCAATCACCTCACATAGTTACGAACATTTAGTTAAGAACATTTTCTTAGCAATCTACATTTTTAGCAAATATCAAGTATATAATGCATTGTTATTAATAACTATAGTCACTATACTGTGATATTGTGCATGAGGTTTCCAGAACTTATTCATCTTGTAACTGGAAGTTTGTACTCTGCAGCCAACAACTTCCCATTTTTCCCACGCTCCCCCAAGCTCCTGGCACCCATCATTCTACCCTGTGTCTACGAGTCTGATGTTTTTAGAGTCTACAGACAAGTGAAATCAGGCAGTATTTGTCTTTCTATGTTTGGCTTATTTCCCTCAATCATAATGTCTTCCAGAGTCATCCAGGTTGTTGAAAATGGAAGAATTTCATTGTTTTCTGAGACTCAATAATATCTCACTGTGTATATACCATACTTTCTTTTTCCATTCATCCATCAATGAACACTTGGATTGTTTCCGTATCTTGGCTGTTGTGCATAGTGCTGCAATGAACATGAGCAGACACTCTTCACTTCCTTTGGATACATACCCAGAAGCGGGACTGTTGGATCATACAGTAGTTCTAGTTATAATTTTTTGAGAGACCACCATACTGTTTTCCATAATGGCTGTACAGATTTACATTCCCACCTACACTGTGTAAGGGTTTTCTTTTCTCCACATCCTCACCAACACTTGTTATCTTTCAACTTTTTGATAATAGCCATCCTAACAGGTGTGGGGTGATATCCCGTTATG
The DNA here is from genome assembly GCA_963575035.1 of Avahi laniger. Classification (NCBI taxonomy): domain Eukaryota; kingdom Metazoa; phylum Chordata; class Mammalia; order Primates; family Indriidae; genus Avahi; species Avahi laniger. The sequence goes on along the minus strand of CAUYSK010016338.1, from coordinate 78,830 downwards.
GTTCTGATTTGCATTTCTTTAATGATTAGTGATGCTGAGCACCTTTTCATAATCCTGTTGGTCATTTGTATGTCTTCTTTGGGGGAAAAAATGTCTATTTGAGTCTTTTGTTCATATTTTAACCATTTTTTTATTGAGTTGTATGATTTCCTTATGTATTTTAGATATTAACCACTTATCAGATATATGTATTGTAAATATTTTCTCCCATTTCATAGGCTGCCTTTTCATTTTGTTGACGATTCCCTTTGCTATATAGAAATATTTTCGTTTGATGTAGTTTCACTTGTTTGTTTTTGCTTTTGTTGCCTGTGTTTTTTGGTGTCATATGCAAAAAATTATTGCTAAGATCAATGTCAAAGAGTTTTACTTTTATGTTTTTTTTTTTCAAGGAGTTTTACGGTTTCAGGTCGCTCAAGATTGCTCAAGATTCAAGGTCTTTTGTGATTCCATTCAAATTTTAGGATTTTTTTTTTCCTGTTTCTTTGTATAATCTGATTGTTTAAAGCTAGTGCATAACCTCCAGAGCTTCATTTTCTCTCCATCCGGTGACTGGCAATGCTGAGAATGAGAACCGCTCTGTCGCCTGGGATCAGCCCCACCTCCCACCCACATGAGATGTGAGCGAGAACCAAACCTTTTGGCATTAAGGCATTTGGATTCGGGGCTGGTGTGATATGGCAGCGTCACCTAACCTATCCTGACTGATGTGGGCACCAAAAATGTGCTTAGATAAACACGCAGCTTATTACCAAGGGTCTTTTCAAAGCTGTGATGTATCTTGTACGCATAAAAATACATTTTCAAATGTTAACTCACATATTACAATTAGCAATACACAATGCAACTGTAAATGAATAAAATTTCATTCTATCTTATTAAGTTAACACTTTCTAAATCCAGGACTAGAGGGGAGGCCATTATTTCCCAAGGATTAGAAGATCACAGTGAGCTTGGATCCCTGGCTGGAGTCCCAAAGATAAACTCTACCAAATAAAAAGGAATTTGTTTTTCTCAAGGCAACATCCTATAAAACTCTTCCCTTCTCATGCCTCAGTTTCCAGATTGCTGAGAAGGCAGTGATACCATTCCTAGGCCAGAGGTTGGGGAGCAGGACATACATGTCACTGCTACTTTTACTACAATTACTCTTAATAACAATAATGGTCACCTTCCATTCTCTGTTAGCCAGGGCTCTGAGTGCTTTACATGTCATAATAAACAACACTTGTTCAGTGAATGAATGAATGAATGAATGAGGTAGGAGTGGAAAAGGGTATTAAAGAAAACATGGGATTGAGACCCAGCGGAGACCAAGACATTCTAGTCAGAGGGAGGAAGTGAATTGCAGAAAGGAGGTGGGGATAGGCATGCCCCGTACGGGGAAAGAAAGTAGGCATTTTTGGCAGGAAATGGAATTTAATCTTATAGATAAAGAAAACCAACTGAAGGCTTCAGATCAGGGGACTGGGGTGACAAAGCATTATTCAAAGAAAACTGTCCTGACAGCAGTACGGAGTAAGAATTATTAATAGAACAGAAAGAGACTGCAGTCAGGGAGACAAGTTAGGAAACTATTGCAACAGCTCAGCCTTGATGAGGTGTGGACATTGCCAAGGATGGAAATGCAAAGAGTGAGTGTTGTTTCAGCCAATAATATATGAGTAGATCTATAATGTGGGAGAGCTAGGAAGTCCTCTTAAAAGAAGATGGTACATCCTTCTTTGCCCCTTTATTCATCTTATCACCTGGAACATAGAAGTGATGGCTGGATCTCCAGAGTCAATTTTGCACTATGAGGGTAAGAGCCATGCACGAGGGGTTTTGAAGCAGAGATCTGGGCCCCCAATATATTCAAGGAGCTACCACACCAACCAAGGGCTGCCTGTTTCTGGATGTCTTTTACATCAGATGAACTTTTACCATATCGAAGTCATTGTTATTTAGAGTTTCTACCAGATGCAACTGAATTTAGCTCTTGCCGGCAGAGGCGGTTACAGAATACAGGAAGAGCTAGCAAGTCAAACAAATACAGACAGAGGGAGGAGTTCAGGATTTCTGTCCCACCATCTGAGTTTACATTTTGGCTCTGCCATTGGGCAACTTTAGAAGCAAAAACAGGTACTTCGGTTTCAACAAGGTGTTAAATGTGGAATAATAACAAATAGTACCTACCTCCTGGATTCTTGAGATGCTTAAACGCAACGACTAATGCTCAGCACGCTCTTTGGGGCGAGTTTTATTAAGCAACGATAAATAAAATATTAGAACATAACGTGCCCAAAAGGAAAAGGGCTCAAAGTTCTTGGGAAGACGGAGGGGTGGGAAGGGGACGGGTGCTGTTGCCAGAGGGTTGGGAGAAGCTTTGGAAAACACATTTGTCAAACGTCACTGCTCCCTTCCAGGCCCGCCCTCGTGCTGTGAAAGTGGACAGCCCAGAGAAGGTGGTTTCTCTTGTCTTTTGTTTTTCCTTCTCAGCCTTGCTGTCTTCTGGCCATCTTGGGAGGGGCCCTTTGACCACAGTGGCAGTTTCACATCCTGTTTAATGGGCGTATGCGACACTTCGTCAACAGTCTATCAACACCATTGATCCTGGCGTTCCTGGAAACGCTGCGCTGTTGGGAAGAAGAGGCTCTTGGCTTCCATTCTGCATACAAGGGCCTCATTAAATCAAAGGGATGTTTGGCTTCTCAGTGCGTCGGGCTGATCAGCACTGACAGGGTGATAGAAGGGCGGGGTGGGAGCTCTGTGAAGTTGAAAACTCTTTCAGGGAAACCAGGCCACTCCTGATCTCCCCAAACACTCCATGAGAAGCTAGAAGTTCCCGAGATATGACTGCTCTGTGAAAGGCATGCATCTGATTAACACTCAGAAAAGCAAGAAAAAAAGAGGAGGTGGAAATGCACATAGTTTAATGGCAAGTCGGATGTATTTATAGCTGCGTTTGGGGAATATGTTTGAAGATCATGTTGTCACAGCCCCATATTTGCTGCTTTCATGTAATAATTTGGGAGAAAATAAAAGAAAAACGACATCTGGGAGAGGCAGGGAGCTGAGGGTAACACGAAACCTAACGGCGTTGGGCCACCTTCCTCCACTCGGCATCAGAGGGACTGCGGATAAATCACAACTTCTTTAAGCCCCAGCCTGTTTATTGCAAAATGAGTTACAGCAAGAATTCAGTGAAATAATATAGATAAAAGCCCTGAATTCCTCTCCTCCTTAGCCTGATGGGGCACAAAAGGGACAGGAAAAGAAAGCCACCGATAATTTCTGCACGGCGTCTTTCTAGTGACATCTGTCATTCTTAATGCTCAACTCAGACTCCATTATATTTTTGCTTGAGGTTCACCATGTTATTTTGTTTCTCATCATCGGCTTTGATAGAGGAATTCTGTTTTGGACTTTTTACAAAAATTTCCCCTTCCCTTACCTCTTCCACCCAAAAGGAAGAACACTGCTCTCGGAAAACGCCGCTGCAACTGCATCCGAACAAGAATGGATGCTACGTAAACGGAGCCAGGTGTGCCGGATCTGTGCTTGGCCACCTTGAAAGCTTCATAGCATTTGACCTTTGGGTCCCGAAAAATATCTCCAGAAAAACGACCGAAAGATTCAGGCTGACGAAGGAAGCTGGGAATGGAGAAGTGGGCTGGGGACATCCAGGTTCTGCCCACAGAGCTGGCTTCTCAAAGAGTCCCATCCGTGAATGGTCAAACTCGAGTGAGAAGCCAGAGACGCACTGTCTGACCCCTAACCGGCACCACTGCTCCTCCGACAGAGCGGGCAGGGCAGTCACCCCCAGCCTCCCACACTGCAGTTTAAACAATGAGTAGCAGTGTGAGGACTTCCTACGCGCCAGCTACGGGTGCAAGGTTACCTGGCGTGCTAGGCTGAGCAATGTCCTCCCTCCCTCCGGAGATGCCCACACCCTAATCCCCGGGACCTGTGAATATGTTCCCTTACACAGCAAAGGGACTTCGCAGCTGTGATTAAGGATCTCAAGATGGGGAGATTATCGCGGATTATCAGGGTGAACCCCATGACGTAATCGCAAGCATCCTCAGGAGAGGGAGGCAGAGGGGCCAGACTTAGAGATGCGCAGAGAAAACAGCAGAGATCGGAGTGAGGTGGCTCTGAATCAGGGGACATGGGTGGCTGCTAGAAGCTACGAAAGGCAAGGAGTGGATTTTTACCCTGCAGTTGCCAGTAGGAACCTTGATTTTAACCCCATAGGGCTGAATTTAGAGTTCTGACCTCATGATCTGTAAGGGAACACATCTGTGTTCTTTCAAGCTGCCAGTTTTGCAGTGATATGTTATAGCAGCAATAGGAAACTAATGCACGTGTATTACCTCATTTAAACCCTCACCTACTATCATCATCCCCCTTTTCTAGATGGGGAAACTGAGGCATAATGAGGTTAAGTAATGTGACTAGTACCTCACACCTAACAATTGGCAGAGCCAAGGTGGGCTGGCGTCAGAGTCGTGCTCATAACCACCGGCTGAGAGCAAGCAAGGTGTTGCAGGCGGCAGGTAAGAAAGTGGACAACCGTGCAAGATCCATCTTCACCGCCTTAGCAAAACGGTTGCTTTCTAAAGACTTCCCCCAGGTGTGACACGATGCTCAATAATGCTAATTCCAAGCCAGTCTCTGTGCTCACCAAAGCCGTGCCACAAAGCAGCTCTGTTTCGCTAAAACATGAATAGCTACCCGTTGATGAACACTGGGTGCGGTAAGCCCTCTACAAAAAATGTCTCCCCAAATTCTTCCCAAACACTATAAAGTTGGTGCCATAATTATTCCCAGGACCCAGATGAAGAATCTGAAGCTCAGTAAATTCTTTTGTCTGAAGTTACCATCATCAAGCAGGCAGGATATAAACCATGCAGCCGAGAGACTTCTGCACCCACTCATGAGGATCAACTGCCACTGGAATTGTCCTGACATAGCAATGAGAAATTATTTCTCAAAGTGTGGTCCTGGCATACGAATCACCCAGGAACTTGTCTGGGCAGATATGTGGTCCAATAGTGTGCTGGCAAATGTTTAATAACTGGCTCTTCCGGAAAAAAAATTAAAAGCTCTGATTTACAGGAATTCACCAATTACTGTGTTGTAAATACATCCACTACATTGATTTCAAGCTACCAAGTATTTAAAACCAATTTTACAAGAATTCCTAGAAATTTACCAGTCATCTCTCACTAGTTGGCAAGAGCTGGCTCCGACAGACTGCTGCCTGTATCCTACCCCAGATCCAAATTAATCAGAATCCCAGAGAGGAAACCCAGTGATTTGCATTTTAAACAGGAGCCCAGGTGATTTGTACACATTCGAATGTATAGGAACTCTCATTTCCCCACATCTGGGGTTGCCAGACTCCTAGTTAAATTCAAATTCCAGATAGACAAAGAATAACTTTAAAATATAAACACATCAATACTTGTGACCTATTTATGCTAAAAATTTACTCATTGTTCATCTGAAATTCAAATTTAACCAGGCACAATATATTTTCATTTGCTGCATTGGCAACCCTACATGTATCCTCACCAACACTTGGTATTATCTGACATTTAAATGTTTCCAGTATGGGCATTGGAGCTATCACCTGGCTGAACTCACTTGCATTTCCTTTTAACACTTCATATATATTGATCTTCTCTTCTGTAAATTTAGTTTGGCCATTTTTCTATTAGGTCACTGCCTTTTTCTTATTGAATGATAGTAATATTCCATTTTAGGTACTGGAAATATCTATAAGCTTTGTTCATACCTTTTATCCAGAAGAATTCTAAAATCTCAATGCAGTGAAGTTGACGAGGCTTTACCTGTATGACAGTAACCGTATCTACCTGGAAAAGTCAAGAGTTGGGACCAAACTGGTGACTTGACTTATGAATTTATTTCAACAATAAATTGAACCCTACAATAAGTATTCAGTAAACCTTAGCTACTGTTACTTCTATGGTTCTTATCAGTCACAGATGCCTACTTCTTTCTTCCTCCCTTCTTTCCATGATAGAAATGTCCAAGAAAGATCGACTTTCTTAGGTTGATGTCTCTTCAAGTATTTGCTCCTCTTTCAAGAACCCAGTGGCTGAACAGTGTCATTTGTTATAGAAACAGTGAAATCTTTCCCTTAGATTCTCAACTTACTCCATCTACCTTTCCTGGGCGTGCTCTCTTCCTCCACAACGTTGTGAAAGTTTCGACTAAGAGGTGGCCAGGCTGCAGGAAGGGGAGGAAGGAAACATTTTAAATGTGGCCACTGCCATGTGGCCGAGTTGCGGGTGGCAGAGATGAGATCATCGCTCACGGCACACGTGATCAGAGGCTCACCGAGCGTTAAGGGGTGATTACTGACTGCCCTGCTAACTTATGAGCCCTCATTACCGTTTTCAGAGCTGAAAAAGTCTGCTTAGCGCCACAAAACAATGCCCTTTCTGGCCTGGCCCCTTTGAAGGTCATAAACCACTTTAATTAAGAACAGTTTTAATAATGGAAGGCTCGATGTGCCACACAAGGGCACTGCGAGTGTCGCTGAAATTAGGATGAAAAATCTCCCTGCTTCGTACCTTCGCCGAGATCATTTTCTGCTGGGCTTAATGCTTCTCTCCCATCAGTGTCCGGCGGCGGCGGGGGTGGAGAAGAGCCCTGGTGCACCTGCTCGCTCTGTTACTGCTGCCTGCCCCACCTGGCCCGAGGCAGCCCAGCGGATGCTCCATCTCTCTGAGGTGGGGGGTCATGTCACAGGCCCAGCAAGGTCCTTCCCTCCATGAGACCGTGACCAGCCAGTGCATGTGGTAAATTATGTCCCAAGCTGAGATGTTGCAATAAAACCGAGGTCTATGCAAAGGGACGTGGTTCTCAATCTCAGCACTACTGGCATTTGGGCCAGGTCATTCTCTGCTGTGGGGGCTTGTCCTGTGCACCGTAAGATGATGAGCAGCACCCCTGGCCTAGGTGCCAGGAGCACTCACCACCCCAGTTGCAACAAAGATATCTCCAGACATTGCCAAATGTCCCCTGGGTGTATGGTGGCCAGATGTGGCAAACAGAAATACAGTGTTAAATTTGAATTTCAGATTAAAAAAAATAATTCTTAGTATAAGTATGCCCATGCAACATTGCGGACATACTTATATGCAAAAATTGTTACTATCTGAGTTTCCTGTTAAAATGAGCATCCTGTATTTCATCTGGTGACCCCACCTGAGGGGCAAAATTACCCTCCTGCTCCCCATCGTGAGAAACACTGCCCCAGCCCATAGGTCCCAACTGAACTTTAGAATCACCCGATAATTTTTGAAACCATCCCCACCCCCTGAACAAATAACCCATCCCTACCCACTAACCAATTATGGGCGGGGGGCCAGGTCATTGGCAATTTCTTGGCAATGTTCCCCAGGAGATTCTCTGTGGCCAGTTGAGAACTCCGTGCCGTTGCATTTCCAAAAATTTCCTGATGATAATATCAATATCTAGAGTGCTTATAAAAACAAAACAAACCCCAAAGCAAGCAAAAAATTAAAAAAGGATTCCCGATCCCCAGAGCAATCTCAGGCGAGTCTGATTGTCAGGCCAGTATGGGGGGCCTTGCCTCAGAGAAACTCTCCCCCATGTGCCCAGGATGCCCACGTGGATCACGGCTGTAACAGGGACAGCCCACGTGACCGTCCATGGAGGAGGGCTAAGCAGATTCTGTGTCCCCCACAGGATGTTATGCACAGAGAGAATGAATAACTTCAGCTACACATATTGCTAGAGATCCATATAAGGAATATAAGGTTCTAGAAAATAAAAACCAAAACAAGACACCATTTTTGTAAAACTTGAAAACAAGAAACTTTTACCAATATACCCCTTGTACCCTTTAATGAAACTCACACGTGTCCTAAGCCTACAAAGCGTCGGGGTCGGGGGTGGATCATGAGGTCAACTCTTTGGTGATGTTGGAACATTACACACAACAGGTGCAGGAACCCGGCCGAGTGGCGCGCTGGGTTCTGGGGTGCTCATTTCAATATTAGGGTCCAGCACTTAGGTATAACCAGCAAACACACCACTATTATATGATATTACATATATATATATTTTTTTAAGTGAAAAGTTCAGAGTCCCTCCCCCTGCTAATTCAGATCCTGTACGTCTTTGTAGGCCCCTAAATCTCCGTGTTTGATAAGCGCCTCAGGTGATGCTGACGTGGCTGGGAGGCAGACTCCACCTCGACGGACGCTGGTGGAAAGTGAGCTGCACTGGAAGTGAGAAGACACGCGCTAAACGCCCAGCTTCAATGCCCCTGCGGAGCTGTCTCTGCTCACAGGATGGCGGTCATCTTCCCAATACATCCGGTTTGGGCGGAAGCCCCTCCTGCACAATCCCACCTCAACCCCCTACTTCCTCTCTCCTTTCACTTGGACCCCCACTGCAGGGTGGCTGTTCACTACACTGAGTTTCCCTTGAGGGCGGGACCCTGTCTTAAACGCATCCTCACTCCTGGCTCCCAGTCCTGCAATAAGCATCCAGTAGGTGGCTAATAAATGTTTGCTGGACCAAGAAGAGACACAGGAGCAAGAAGAACTGGTCCAGGTAAGAGCAACATAATCATTCGGAGGTTCCCACTGGCTAGACTTCAGGCAATTTGAGCATCAAAAAGAATAATAACCGCAGCAAGGATTTTATCCCACTAAATAATAAAAAAGAAATCTACGAGCCCACAGCGATGCTCCAATTGGGGGCTGGGGGAAGGGGCCCATCTCTACAGAAGAAAGCCAGGCAACAACTGCAGGAGGAATGATGAGAGTTTGAAAACCGCCACTGTGCAGCTACCAATGTGAGCAAAGTCACGGCTGGATGCCAAAACCACCGCGTGGAAGACTGACAGGAAATGGGATATTCACGCCATCTCGACGTCACTCCACGGCAGGGCTGGCTGCACAGGTGTTCAGCCCACGCAGTGGCGCAGGGACCCGCGCTCGGAAGGACTTCGTGCTCCACTGAATGTTCTCCTGTCTGTCCCCCACTGTTTTGTAGAATGGAATAGTGGTTTCTCAGAGTAGGGTCCCTTGACCGGCAGCATCAGCGTCGACAGAGAACTTAGTAATTAATCACCTGGAACATTCTCCAGCCCCACCCTAGACCTACTAAGTCAGAAACTGTGAGGGGGGGGCCCAGACATCTGTTTTCACAAGCCCTCGAGGGGGATCCTGAGACACGCTAAGCCCGAGAACCGCCGCTGTAGCGTGTCTCGCAATCTGGGTCTCTCTGATTTAGCCCCAAGATGAAATTCAGGCAAATAACTTTTGACAAGAATATTGCGTCGGTGATGTGGGTATCGCTCGGTGCACACAGCAGCAGGCACTGAGTGATGCGTTTAATCACTTTAATCAATAAGTTGCAGATTTCATCACTGATTTAAAGTGGTATCTTCTACACTTCTGCATCAGAAAGACTTTTTCTTCTGTGATGGGCAAGAGTAGTTCCATCGTTTGCAAACGATGCACCTAGACACACAGAGAGGAAGAGATTGAGACACTGAAACACGTGTTGTGTGTAACGCGTCTACTAGGTGTTGGGCGAGTGAATAAACGCACGGCCCCTGCCCTTGCGATAGGGCCTAGAGGTGTGGGTCAGTCTCCTGGGGCTGCCATGACAGAGTGTCACAAACCAGGGAGCTCAGGACAACAGAAATGTATCTTCTCACTGGGAGTCTGAAATCAAGGTGTTGCAGGGTTGGTTCCGTCTAAAGGGTGTGAAGGAGAGCCGGGTCTCTCTCCTGGCTCCTGGTGGCTGCTGGACATCTGTGACAGTTCTTGACTTCCAGCTGCGTCACTCCAATCTCCGCTGCTGACATTGCATGGCCTTCCCTACGCGTCTCCAATTTCCCTCTTACAGGGACACCAGTTGTCTGATGGGGAACACCCCGTATGACCTCATCTTAGCTAACGACATCTGCAAAGACACTGTTTCCAGACACGGTCACATCCTGAGGTGGCAAGAGGACGTGCATTTTGGTGGCGGACACCATTCAACCCAATTTATGGAGGGACCAGAGAAAGAAGTGTCCCTGGTGCAGGCCAGTGCCGTGGGAAGTAAGTCTCCCATCAGAGCCCCGGGCCCTTCTCTCTTTGGCCTCACGGAAGTCAGAGTCCAGGGTAGGGCCAGCCTGGGCACACACCAGCAGCACCAAAGCGTTCCACGGAGCAAAAACCTAGCCAGCCCCACTTGGTAGACTCAGTTTACCATGTGAGATGTCTCCTTCCTCCCAAATGTGGAAAACAGAGGCTGCGTCCTGACAGCCCATTTGGGGCCTTGCCACACCCATCCCCCTCGTACACCTGCCCCTTCCCGGGCAGCGGTGGTTCCCAGCGAAGAGTTCCAGCTGTGAAAATGTAGGAACATATGTCCTCAGCGTCACGGTCAAAAGGGAAGCCAATCAAGGACCCGGTGATGCATTTGCAAATTAAAAATTCATACCGTAATGAGCAGAGCCATTCAAACTAATAATTATATAAACTCCCATTACGGGTGGCACGGTAATTACTACAGGTACTTGGAGCAGATTTAAAAAGTGACTTAGGTTCCCATTGTCTTGGTAAAGAATGCCGTCCGTAGGCAGCTGCGTCCTCGCACTGCCTGGTGGAAACACCCTCCTTAGCTGTGCTCCCGGATGGAGCAGAAATCCCGAGCCCCGCTCTCTTAGGAGGGCAGGAGGTTTCTAAGGGAAAAGAAAGATTGTGAGAGATGCGGTGAAAACATCTGCAGTGGCAGTGCAGAGCACAGGCATGTCCCTCGGATGGTCCTCTGACCCCTGTCCCTGACCTCACCTCCACTACCCCCTCCTGGAACCCACGGCGCTCCAGCCTAACAGGCCTGTCTTCTTAAGGGGAAAACATGGTTTCTCTATTCACACAGACCACTTCTGCATTCCAGTGTGTGTGTTTTTTCCACACCAAGCAATTCTCCAATTCTCTGCAGACACCAACTGTGTGTCCTACAATTCAATTCAGTTCTGATGCTATCTACCTGGAGTTAGGAGGGGACCCCACAGATTGAGGGCTCCGTCCCACAAGACAGCCCCTCTTCAAATGCCAGTCACAAGCCTGGGCCTCCCTTCCTGACTTCTGACCGACGCGCTATAAATCAGAGATTCGCACAGCTCCCTTCTCTGCTTCAGTAACTTGCTAGAACGGCTCACGGAACTCAGGAAATGACTTACTATTACTGGTTTATCATAAAGGACATAACTCAAGAATAGCCAATTGGAAAAGATGCATAGGGGACGGTCCGGGGACGGGGCAGGCAGCTCCCAAGCCCTCTCCAGCACGCCGCCCTGCCACATGCGGTGCGCTCACCAACCCGGAAGCTCTCCAAACCTTGCGGTTTAGGGAGTTGACGGCGCTTTCACTACATAGACAGGGTTGATGAGATCTTTGGCCACTGGAGATCAACCCATTCTCTGGTTCCTCTCCCCTGACTGGTGTTCAGGAGGAGGGCTGAACACCTCAAGCCTTTAATCCCACGTTGGATGAGTGACGAGCTCCCATCCTCCAAGAGTCCCTCTTTGGCATGAACTTAGGTGTGGGTGGAAGGGGCTTTTGATGAACAGCAAGATGCTCCTCTCACCCCTGTCATTCAGGAAATTCCAAGGGTTTTGGGAGCTCTGTGCCAGGAACCCAAGATGAAGGTGAAATACATATTTCTTAACATGCGGCAATAGCATGCTTCTGCTTTAAGATCACCTCATGCTGTTCCTGCCCCCAGCCCTTTGTACTTGCTGTTCCTTCCACCTGGACTGCACCACCCACGTCTTCCTCAGTGGTTGCCTCCTCCGAGAGGCTCTCCAGCCACCTGTGCCAGGTGCTACCACCCTGAGAACCCGCGGACTGCACATGTTTATCCGTCATTTTTAACCAATGCATTCACGGTCTGTCTCCCACGTGGGAAAGTAAGTTCCACAAGATCAGAGATCTTGGCTGAGCTGGTCACGGCTCTGTCCCAAGGTCTAGGAGTGCACCTGGCACTGGCTTGGCGGGTAATAAATGTCTATGAGCAAACAATAAAAGGGAACAGAGGAGTGAATCAAACAACACATGCTCACATCCCTGACAGCCGGGCCTCGAGCAACCCTCTGAGGGAGGTAATAGCGCTGTTAGTGCCTCCCTTTCCCAGATGGGAAAACTGAGACGCCGATGGTGTCTTCGAGACACTCGGGTGTCTGGTGTGGCAGAGCCCGGTCCCACCTTGTGCTGCCTGCGATTTCCATTGCGTCGTGCCACGTCAGGTCAGGCGTGCTGGTCTACTGACAAAATCCCAAAGAGAGGGAGAGAGAGAGGAGCAGCTGACCAGTCAGTCCACTGATGAAAACCCAGCTCCCCTCACCCTACTGGCAAGCGAAGCACACCCCCTTCTCTCCGACCCCAGTGTGGTTGCCAGTGCAGACGCCGTGTTCCATGGGACTAGACTCCGAGCCGCCTGAAGGGAGGGTCGTGGCAATGCCCATGCCCTCTTGCCCGTGGCACAGCGCCAGGCGCACCGTGGGAGGCACTGACCGCCTCCGGGATACTGACCAGAAGACCAGCAAGTGCAGGATCCCAGCTGGGGTGAGCCGAGGTGTGAACTCTAGAGCCCCCTAAACCCAGCAAGACGTGGAAACGCAGTAACGGTGGCGGGCGGTGGAGGTTTTGAGCTTCTGGAGGGGCCTGGGGAAGGACTGTGCTGTTCTCAGGGGCAGGGATGCTGGAATCAGCCACGTCTGTGTTCCGATCCTGGTTCTGCCCCTGGCTTTGTGACCCTAGGAGTTATTTACTCTCTCTGAGCCGCAGTCTCTCTCCTATAAAAAGGGCATCGTAATCACACCCATGCCAGGGGGCCGTGAGACTAAGCAAGTCAAAGCTCCCAGCCCACAGCCTGGCGCACACCTGGAGCTCCACGCACGTTTCCATTGTCGGCTCTGGGGTGAAGCACAGACCTTCACGATCACGGCCACCGCGCCAGCCGCAACACAATCCCCTTCCTCGAGACACAATGGCTGTCCCACATCCAGGTGCTTGTATCCTAGCCTGCCCCTCCTTCCCCAGGGATGACAACCCTGGACACAACATCAGATCCGGTTGGGTCCTCACGTCTGCCGGCCAGGAGCAAAGCCAGGACCTGCGCAGGGCCAGGCAGCTTTGTCATCTGAGTTGTCCACTTCTTGGCACTGGCCCGGCCTGTGAGTGATTCTGTAGCACCCCGGTCAATGCCTCTGTCAGAACTGGCTGAGCCAGGACAGATGGTATACCGGGAGTGCACAGCGGCCCGTCTCACAGCAGCTGAACCCACAGTAAGCTCGACTCTCCCTCCAAACGGACCCAGGCGTGGAGGTGAGGACGGCTTCTCCTTAACAGCTTTGCAAAGGTGTGTGTTGGAGACAGAATAGATTTCCTCATTGCCACTGATTTCACGTTTGTCAAAACTGAGGCATGGCTCCCACAGCTCCCAAGGGACCAAATCAGGATTTGAACCCAGATCTAGCTGAATGCAAAGCCTTGCTTCCTTCACTGAGAAGCTAAAGGCCACGGCCACACTCCTACCTTGGAAAAGCTACTCCACCCTCAGATGTCTATTCCCACCTTACCACTGCCTAGGCAGGGGCTGGCTCTCCTGCGCCAGCAGACCCTGCTGGATGATAAGGGCACAGTCTAAGAGATCCACATAACTGAGCAGTGTTTACCCAGTTACTGCCTCTGCCCCCCTCCCAAAGTCTTGCAGCCTCCAAATTTGTTGAGAGACCCAACAGCTATAGCACCTTGTGACCATTCACTTATTCCTGTAGATGAACAACTGAACTTGAACTTACACAGTGCAAGAAGCATAGGCCATGCATTTGGTTCTTCTCTTTATAACTTGATTGTATAATTATTCACTCACTGCTGGGGTCATCTGATCAATGGATGTCTTGTATATCAGGATAGGTTCTAAGTTGTGTTCACTACTTTGTCCATGTGTCTGGCATGCAGGAGACACTCAATACATGTTGACTGAATGAAGGATGGATGGATGAATGGATGGATGAGTAGATAAATGGGTAGGTGGGTAGGTGGACGGATGAATGGATGGATGAGTGGACGGAGGAGTGGATGGATGAGTGGGTGGATGGATGGATGAGTGGACGGAGGAGTGGATGGATGAGTGGATGGAGGAGTGGATGCATGAGTGGATGAGTGGATGGATGAGTGGACGGAGGAGTGGATGGATGAGTGGATGAATGGGCAGGTGGATGGATGAATGGGTAGGGTAAGTGGATGGATGGATAGATGGATGGATCTGAAATCTACTGATCTGTTGGGCTCTGTTCAGGCACAATTTGCAATTTTCCCAGCATATTGTTGCTAATAAATCCAGCCTCATCAGCTCAACCCCCTTGGAATCCTCCCCATATCTCTGAGGATGCCTGATCAGCTCCATTTCACAGATAAATAAACCAAGCTGCAGAGAAGTCAAGAGCCTTGACCAAGGTGACCCAGAGAGTTAGAGATGGAAGAACCAAGAGACTTGGAGTCCCTCAATGCTTTGTCTTGGCCTCTTCTCCCCTTTTCCTGGCATAGAGATCCTGAATTTCAGTTAACCCCGTGGTCTGAATGAGAAATTCCTGGTGTCTGTCTTTCTTTTGACACAGAAACATTTCCCACCCTCTTCCCACCTGAGCGCACACCAGGCTCTGAGTTCTGGGCACGCGGAGAGTCCATATCCCTTGGTATCGGCAGCTTAGGCCCACAATTCTCAAGCTCTCGTGTGCAGAAGAAACAACGGGAGAGTCCATGTGGTTTCCTGGGCTACATACCCAGAAGTTTTGATTTAACGTGTCTGTGATGGGGCTGCGGAAACTGCACTTTAAATAATTTCCCTGGAGGATGCAAATGCAGGTGATCCATAGAAGACACCTGGAAGCACTGGCTTGAGCTTAGCGAGGTTCGGATCTGGTTTGCCAGGGATGAAGGTCTGGGTGTTGAAGTCCAGGGACTCTGACACGGGAACAGACACAGAGGCTTGAGAATGGTGATCCTGGCCCCCCATGCTGGGCTTGAGGTCAGGCCAGACCCCTGGGGTGATCGGCAGCCTCTCTGGAGCTGTCAAGCTCCCCAGAGGTGGAGGCTGAGCACCAGACAGGGATGTCACCTGCCCCGAGGAGCAATAACAGAGATGGCAGCCACCGTGACACATGATCAGCCCCCATCCTCTCCCTGTTTCCTGGGCCGCCAGAGGACTGGAGGAGGGAACCCTACCGATGCCTGATTTCTGAATCTTCTTCTATGCTGGAAGCTGAGGCTCCATTGTCAGACATGACTTATAAAAATACCAAAATAATGGTGTTTCTTATTCTCTAGTATTGAGTAGCAATTCATACCAAGTACATTTCCTTATTTCTCTGGAGCAGACCTGGGCCTGAAAAGAGAATGCACCGTATTATCTGCACTGAAGCTGCTACTCGGGCCTGTTTTACAAAAAGCAAGGCCCAGTGAGAAGCTATGAGCTCCTGGGAAGGGGATTCCATTCCAACTTCTGTAGGAAAAAATTCCTGCTTCAATTAAAATGACTAAAGAGGATTCCACAATCCTCTGTTTGGTTCAATTATACGGCAAATTTTAATCGAGCACATATTACATGCCAGGTACTTTACTGGAAACAATTATGTGCAAAATAAGCACAATTTCTGCTCTCTTGAGATGCTCAGTAAACATGAATTTCTTTACCCAACTCCCCTTTACTTTTTAAAATGGCATTATTGTACTCACTTTTCCCACACCACAAAGAAAGTCTTCTTAAATTATCTTTTTTTATTTAAGCCATTAAGCTATTTATTTATTGAGGCTGGCCATATGCCAGGCAGTGTGTTCCAGGGTTTGCCTGCATCATCTCATTGAATCCTCCCAACGGCCCACCAGGAGATAAGTCTATTATTCCTCCTGTTAGAAAGATGAGGAAATGACGGGGAAGGCCATTTGATTAAGTGCAGTATTGGGATTCAAACCCAAGCGGTCTGACTCTCCAAAATCAAGACGTCCCCAGCTCCTTCGACACACTGCCCGACATGCAAGGCAGGGGCGGGACCCCAGCCCACCCACTGTGATCCAAAGCCAAGACGTCACACAGCTCAGCTGCCAGCCAAAGTCCCGTATGTGCCAGCCCAGCCGACTGTGGCCTCGGCACAGAATTTATTTCCCCTCCCCTCCACTGGAATGATTTCATTTTCCCCTCTAATTCCTGGCCTAAAAATCACCCTGCTGAAATGTTGATTTACCACGGGTGCTCCCACCATGGGGAAGGCCCTTTAATTGCTTCCTGAAGGAGGCTTTTGGTACTCTTCTGGGAGTCCTGATTGGAATTTTTAAAGAATTGTAATTTCCCAAAGCAAGCTGTCATTAAAATTCCACAAACCTCACTGTCAGCATCTTAACATCCCCACCGATCTGGGCTCAGGCGGAGATGTCTCTGCTGTTTCCCAGGTGGGCGACCTTGGAAAGGTCCCACCAATCCTCAGCGCCTGCATTTCCACCTGCTGCCTCACAGGGCGGATGTGGGGGTCAAGTGCAAAGATGAACCCCAGGTGCTTAGGGCACGCCTGGAAAAACAGATGTCCGGTATCAAGCTGACCCCTTAGGGACAGCCTCGTCTGAACACTGAATTTAACTTAGGTGGAACCTGCAGTTCCGAAGGGGAAGTGACGTGTCTAAGGTCACACAACCGGAGATGGTTTCTCGATGGTTATTCTAGTGCCTCCGTCATTCCAATATTTCTCGAAGCTGTCCTCTTTGCCCTGTGGTCCCAGGCGTGATTATCAGTGTGTAAAATGAGGTGGGTGTGCAAAGCCGAAGAGGGAAAAACAAATAAATTTAAAATTACCTAGAACTCACTATGAGTCAATAATCCTAGGAGGAAGAGGGCATCTGCCCCATTTTACAAAAAGAAAACTAAAGCTCAGAGAGGGTAAGTAACCCGACCGTGGTCACACAGCTAGTAGGCTCTCAAGTCAGGATTCTAACCCAAGTCAGCTTGACGGTGAAGCCCAGTGTCCTTCAGCCAGTCACACCGCCAACCTGAAACTGTACCTCAGCACTCCTGGGATCCCCAGGTCTGTAAGCTCGGGGTATAGCTGTGGTCTAGGAAGAAGTCTACTGAAATATTTCAATCCTCTGTGTGAGACTCTATCAGTTAGTTGTGGTGGTTTTAAAATACATTCACAGACTCCTCCGCACTCCTCCTTTCAAAAAATGAGCCTACCCCACCTCCACGTCCCTTGAGTCCAGGCTAAATGTTAGTGACTCTCTAACAAATAGCATTCGGGAGAAGTGACAGTGGGTGACATCCAAGACTAAATTATAAACGGCACTGTGGTTCCTTCTTTGCCCCTCCTCTTGGATCGCTGGCTCTGGAGGGAGGCCAGCTGCCATGTTGTAAGGAAGCTGAAGCAGCCCTGTGGAAAGGCCTCCATGACAAGGGACTGAGGCCTCTTGCCAGCAGCCACATGTGTGAGCCATCCTGTGAGTGGATCGTCCAGCCCCAGTGAAACCTTCGGATGACCACAACCTCATGAGAGACCCTGAGCCAGAACCACCCAGGCAAACAGCTCCCACACTGAACCTAAGAAAGTGTGATACAATAAATATCTGTTGTTTTATGTTAAGTTTGGGGTGAAGTATAGATAAATAACATGATTAATTTTTTAATATAATAACAATCTCAAAACTTAGGGGCTAAAACCAATAACCACTTTTTTTTTTTTCTTATGATACTAGCAGATCAGCAGTTTGGGCTGGGCTTAGCTGAGTGGTTCATCTGTTTTCAGCAGGGCTTTCCCCTGCTTTGCAGTGAGGTGCAGGTAAGCAGCATGACATTTCTGGGGGTTGTCTGGCTGTCAGCTGGGGCAATAAGAAAAGAAACTAAGTGGTTCAGCAGGTTTCCAAAAGATAAAGAAGAAATGTGCCTAAGACTTAGAACTGTGCACAGTCACATCTGTGCATCCTGTTAGCCAAGAGCAAGTCACAAGGTCAGTCACAATTCAAGGAGTTGAGAAACAGACTCCACCTCCCCAAGGGATGGCTGTCAAGTTGCACTGCAAAGGTTGTGGCCATACGGAGGTGTGGAGAGGCAGGGACATGTGACAATCTACCACAGAGACTGAATTTATTTCAAATATGGTAGCCGCACATCACACCATCAGCAGCAGCCTAGCGGTTTTAACACTCTAAGTTGCTAAGGTTTGGCAGCTAAGACATTCGGCTTGAGGATGTGGACCGGAATAGCCCAACGCCGAAAACGGCATCGGCACAGGCCGAGGGTGAGTGAGACACTCTGGAGATCTGGCTCCGGACACTGCTGCGGCTCAGGATTTGGGACAATTTACAGTTTTCATTTGTTTCCCCAAAACTAGCTACAAACCTAAAAGCTAAGTTTTTCCCAGGAAGACATCAAGATAGGTAGGATATCCCAGAAGGAATGTTTTGCTTCCAGCTTTTCTGGCTAATGCACAGATGCAAACAAAGGGGGGAAAAAAAGGAAAAAAAGAAGAAAAAGAGTATAGAGGTATTTTAGCTTTTGCCAGGAAGGTTAGCAAACAATAAACACTCATGTAGAATTATCTTGATTGATTCAAGACAGATATCAAAAAACTGAATGTGATTCAAATTAAGAATCACTAAAGTAACTACATTATGAATGTTATTTCAATTGCAATACACTTTGATATCAATAATTGATAGAATCAATTAAAAATAATATTTTGTAATATACATATGTATATAGCCATATGCAACTATATTTATATGTACTATAAATATATTATATATGCATTTACATTTATATATGTATATCTACATATTATCTATGTGTGTATATATATAACTATCATATGTATATATTGCAGGAGGGAAATATATATTTATAGGTATATATAAATATGTAACTATATAACTATATATATTTATATTATAAACATATATGCAAATATGTTATATAGTTAGATATAAATATGTATATATTCCTTCCTGAAAACTTCCTACTCATTCCAGAGACATTTCCTTAACTCTTCCAAACAGAAATAGATGTGTCCCTCTAGAACTCAACACTTGATTCATACCTTTATTCTAGAATGTAATACCATGGCATTTTGTTTAGTGGCAGGTTTGAGTTTTTAAGTTCACTGAAGACAGAGAAACCGCTTTCATTACTGTCTTTCCAGAGCCTTCCATGTTTGTTCATAGGGCGACACCTTTGCTCCTGCAAATACACACACCACGGGAAAAGTTGCACAATCTCTCATGTTCTTTTCACAAAGATGTATTTGTTACATGGCGACTCAAGAGAACACAGCTATATTCCAAAACATAGGAAAAAGGCAGGATTGGAACTTCCCTGGGCCATGCCCTGGCCTTATTCTAAAATATCTAGACTAGACTGTAGTTCTTGCAATAGATCTATGATGCAAATAAGCCAAATTTTATCCCCATTTGACAGATGAGAAAACTGAGGCTCTGGGATATTAAGTGAGTAGATGATACATTGATGCAGAAGATACAGAGCCAGAAACATCTAAGTACAAGACAGATATTTACAGTGATCTGTAGTTCCCTTGAGACAAAGGCAAGCCTGCTCAGGATCCCCAATCCCAAAGCCCCCTGTGAGATCTTCCTGTCTTCCCTGGTCAGAGCAAAAAAATCCCTCTCCTTGACGTGGGCAGAGGAACATGGACATCCCCTCTCCATAGCTTGGCTTTCACGGGACTCGCTCCGGCCTCACTGCCCTGCCTTGCTATTTTTCCAAACAAAATGCCTCCCTGAAAGGACTTATGATGCCAGCTGCCACAATCGTCTACTTTTCACCATAACTTTCCTCTCCTGATGTAAATAAATGGGTCCAGATCGGTTGAAGGAATGGAGTAAGCCTCAAAAAGGAAATATCTTGGAGGCTTGTGCTGATGCAGAACGAGGGGCCGGGCCCCCCCGGGGAGGCTGCTTGAGGAAGAGCTTTGCTTGAGTTTCTGAGGCCGTTCTACGTGTGTGAATGCCGCCGTCAACCAGGATGTCCACGGGGCATCTAGAACCACCAGCACAGGTGGCAAACTGACCATTGGGGCGGGAGAGCTGAGTTTGAAACCGGGCCCTGCCCTTCCGTCGACTGTGGCCCTGGTGGATTCGCCACGTATTTTAGGTTCTGAATTCTGATGCTTGGACATCTGGGGCGTTGCTGACCTGGAGGGACTGCCCCTGCCAGAGCTGGCCAGTCCCTAGAGGTGGTAAACGACTCCCGTGTGAGTGCGCATTTCAAACGCAAACCGACCAGTCCAGAGCCCACAGCCCTCGGCCACCTCCACTATCTCCCATCGTCCAGGCCACCACCCACCTGCGCCGATGCCCAGGGCCGCCACTAGACAACCGGAGACAGCCCCGATGCCCCAGAGCTCACCGACAGGAGCCCAATCAGCCAGTTCTAGACCTGCTTATGCCCTGCCCCTGTCCCTTCCGTGGAAACCACAATACAGGCCCAGGATTCTCCTCCCTCCACCTTCTGACTGACCCTGCGCTTCCTGGCGTGGCCCCCGTGGCGTGGCATGTCCCCTTCTCTCGGGAACTGTGAGTGACAAACCTTTTCAATGGCAGTCATTTCCTGATGTGTTGACCTTATTATAACTTACATTTTCTGTTAATCCACAATGTTTTAAAATACTTGAGTAGGTCTGTCCATACTGCAGGCCTCGCGAGTCACGGACGAGGCCAGTAAGTCTTAACTCCACCGTGATGTCTCGTGATTCGTACCATACTTTACATATTTCTTTAATCAGACTCAAAAAAATAAGTAAATAATGAACTTGAAGAGGAAGCTTTACATAAAATCAAAATCCATACCACTTGCCATAAATAATAGATTGTCATAAAAATAAATACAGCAGATACACTAAACACAATGAGCTGTGAAGAACTGTCTTTCCAAGGCTCTGCACCTCTTTGCATAAAGAGAAGTTGGGGAGTTTCGCAGAGAGGCGTTCAAGCTACACTTGCCCCAGTCCGGGCCTTTGTCCCCACAGGATCAGAGAGACGGAAGGAAAGTAGAGCGAGCGTGTTCCCGACTGTGAGTTCCTGTGTTTTACGGTGTGCTGTGTCCACATAAAAGCACCTTGTGGCCACCAGCACTCCCAAACCTCATTACTGGAAACGCCAAACTCATTAATCTTCTATCCCAAACTTCTACCGAGTGTTTGAGGGCGGCGGGCAGGAAGGCCCAGAAAGAGGACAATCAAAGCCTCACTCTCTATCCATTATAAGAACACAATGAGTTCTGCCAGATCCCACACGATAGCTTGGCCTCCCTAGATGGCGACCTCTGGTTTGCTGTGTGGTTGTACCTGCGTCCCTTTTTTCCATGAGCATCAGTTTGCACGTCAGTGAAGTGAGGAGTCTTGACCCTGACAATCCTGGTTATCCTAGAAAGATTCCTCTAAATGGGCTAAGCGCCAGGCTGAAATGTCAGAGCTTCCCTTGCCCAATTGCGCCCAGGTGTGTGTGTGAGGACGCGCGCGCGCGTCCCCCACTGGCCTCAATTTGCCTCGGGGACACCGAACAGGAATTGCATTTAGTAATCAATTGACTCTCCTGGACTTGGTTTGGTGCTTTTTCTAAATAACAAGACCCTGGCAACATCAGAACCTCACGACCATCTTTATTAATGAAGCTCCCGGCGCCGTGCGGGGAAGACACAGGCAGCATATGCAAAAGTGCTGAAGAAATTATTTCTATCAGCTCCAGCTATTTGAAAGCAATTGAAAAGTTTCCATTTGAAGAAAAAGTAATTTTCCTGATGTGAGTTTCGAGAGCTGTTTGTCGGCCCCCACCTAAGGCCGCTGCAGCTTCCTTGGCACCGGGCTTTCTACATTTTATTAAACCACAGCTAAGTGGCGTCATGCTGTTAAAATATTGTGT
Source organism: Avahi laniger (assembly GCA_963575035.1). Classification (NCBI taxonomy): domain Eukaryota; kingdom Metazoa; phylum Chordata; class Mammalia; order Primates; family Indriidae; genus Avahi; species Avahi laniger. The sequence continues at coordinate 56,868 of CAUYSK010016338.1, read as the reverse complement.
CGCTTTTTAAAGTGATATCATTACCTAATAATTTTGAGAGCTTTACTTTCTCTTTTTCCCTTTGCCAGGAAGGGAAGTGAACCAAATGGCATGGCACTGGCACAGCAACACGGGCGTGGGGAGGGCGGGTATGGGGGAAATGGGACCAAGAGAGAGAACTGAGCTCCAGAGGTGACAAGCGAAATGAGTATGTGAATTTCTCCACCAACTCATGTTTATAGAAAATCGGGAGAGACAGGAAATGCAGCTCGACCTGGTCAAAGCGACTCTCCAGCTCAGAGGCGGATTTTCCGTGAAGCTAGTGAAACTTACACAAGGCCTTGTGCCTGATTTTATAATCATAATTGTTTCTTTTACTTAAAGCATGTACTTGTTTTCTGTTGCTGCATAACACATCGCCACAAACCTAGAAGCTTAACACGACACCTGTTTATTCGCTCACAGTTTTGTAGGGCACAGGTCTGCCGTGGCGGGGCTGGGGTCTCTGCTCAGGGTCTTAGAAATCAAGGCATCGCCCTGGCTGAGTTCTCATCTGCAAGCGTAGGGGAGAAAATCTGCTTCCAAGCTCATTCTTGTTGGCGGAACACAGTCCCTTGCGATTGTAGGCCTGAGGTCTTGTTTTCTTGACGGCTGTCAGGCAGAAGCAGGTCCTACAGACATCTCCTGTTCCTGCATACACAGCTCCGTCCATCTTCAAACCAGCAACGCCGCATCAGATCCTTCTCCCTGATCTCTGACTTCCTTCTTTTTGACTAACTGTAGAAAATTCTCTGCTTTTACTGGACTTGTATGATTAGGTCAGACCCAGCCAAACCATCTTATCTTAGGATCAGCTATGCCACACAACAATCTAATCACAGCAGGAAAATCCATCACAACCCCAAGGAACATGCAGGGTACGTTGAGAAGGGTCGGAAATCTCGGTGGGCCATTTCAGAATTCTGCCTACCACAGAGAGGGACCCCGAATTGTGTAAGCTTCAGGCCCCACAAAACTTGGGTCTACTGCAGCCTGATCCACGCAGTCCTGGAAGCTCTCACCTGGACTATGTGATCTTGGATCTTTAATCTCTTTTCAGACTCAACTGCTCACAACTCACCACGCTCTTCCTCCCCAACCGTCTATATATAAAGTCAAAACAGACTGAGCATGCAAGGCTGTGGTGGCCCCTGCTGGCTTTTCATCCTGGAAACCACTGTCCTCTGTCAACAGCCACCCGACTCTTCTTTCCCTTCAAACTCTTTCCCCACGTTGAGTGCCTGAGGTTCAGACAAGGGCCCCAGTTCCAGCGATGAGCAAGTGACATGATTTTGTCAATTCAAGCCCCTCCCCCACACCCCGCCTCGATCTCAGTGCTTAGTATCAAAATAGTTAAATGACCCAAATAGACCCAAGGTAGGATCCAGGGACATTGGTGGCTGCTCCCAGAAAGGAGCTTTTTTCTTTTTCTCACTGAGGCTGTGAGCAATAAGGATGATTGATATGATTGGAGCCAAAGGAGTAACCAAGTGGAGCCTAATAATGACGCCAATCCAGAAGGGCAGTCCTAAGAGCAGAGAGTGAGAGGTGGGTCCTAGCGACATCATTTGAGCCTCTTAGTTCCGCTGAGCCTGACATTAGACCACCCTTGGACAAGCTAATTTATTTCTCTTCCTTCCATCCATCCATTCATCTATCCATCCATCCTTCTTTCTTTTAAGCCATTGGGTGTTGAGTTTCTGTTACTTACAATCAGGAGACTAACACAGATGCTCCCGTAGCCGACCTCCATCCCATCCTTCCATGCAACCCTCTCACGAGTGCAACCCCTCCTCACGCCCTCATTCTCCAGCCAAACTGAAACGCTAACATCCCCCCGGCTTTCCTCTTTGCTCACATGCTGCTGTTGCCTGGCATGTACCCACCTGTCTCCTTCTCTGCCCAACCACATTGTGCCACCTCAAAACACATTGTTCTTGAAGTTCCCCCCCCCCACACAGCCTCATTAACAATTAATTCTGTTCTTTTCTGGATGCTCAGACTTGTTTGTTTCTTGCCCTACCCCCTTTGCCTGCTCTTAGTGAGTCCTGGTCACATCCCATCCCAGTGTGGGGCACACAGCAAGTGCCTAATGATGCAAGTGTATGTGTTTGGGGGAGAGCGTATGTAAATCTATCACTACTCCCATTTTAAGATAAAAGAAACAAAGGTTCAGCCAGACCAATCTGACACCGAAATCTACATTCTTAACTACTAAAAAGCCTTTCACTTTATTATTATATTATTATTAATACTGTTACTGGCCAGGTGCGGTGGCTTGTGCCTATAACCCTAGCACTTTGAGAGGCCAAGGCGGGATGATTGCTTGAGGCCAGGAGTTCAAGACCAGCCTGGGCAACATAGTGAGATCCCATCTCTACAAAACATTTTTAAAAATTTAAAAAAAGAGTCACACATGGTGGCACACACCTGTAGTCCTAGCTTCTTCGGTGGATAACTTGAGCCCGGGAGTTCAAGGTTGCAGTGAGCTTTGATGACACCACTGCATTCCAGCCTGCGCAATAGAGCAAGACCTTATCTCAAGAAAAATAAAAATACTGCTAACTGGTATTAGTAGTAGGAATAACTACAAATTATAAAACACTGAGCCTTTGCCTTGTAATGTGGTAAGAGATAATTTAAACAGACTACCTCCTTTAATCTTCAAAGCAATCTTCTAAGGCAAGTGCTAATGTAATGCTGTTTTACAGGAGAGGAAACTGAGTCCTAGAGAGGTTAAATGACTGCCTAAGGTCACATGGCTGGAAGTTGAACCCAATTCTCTTTCCAGAACCATTGTTCCCAGTCATTATATTTATAATGCTTGGGGAGAGGGGGAGAGAGAGATTCATTGAACTTGAATGTGAGCCTGAGCATGAACTTGAACTTGCTGAGGATACAAGTGCATTCAACCTCAGAGACCCCTTAGAATGTGGCAAAGAGGGGCCTGGGGGGGGTGAAAAGCCCCCCAGAAAGCAGTGTCCCCTCCCCTGTCCCCTTCCCCCGAAGACTGTCCCTGGATCCCAAGCAATGCCTGTGTCAAAATTTCCATTTTCAGTCACCCACGCCAGTCGGTCTGGACTGTGTGTTTAAACAGGATTTTCTTTCTTTCTTTTCCTTTTCCTTTTTTTTTTTTTAAATTGGAAAGATGCTTTAAACACTTTGAAAGTGGCCTTAGGGACCAGCTCACAGCATGATCTGCAACCCCTCCTTTTGAGGCTAGCGTCCCTACAGCCACATTGCAAGCTCTGTTTTCAATTACAAAAGCTTGTTTGAACACGGGCTGTCACAGAGGCTGTTCAAACAGGCTTTTGTAATTGAAAAGACGGAAAAACAAAAGATTTCTAACCTTCCAAAGCCAGGGTGGGAAGGAGCTGGTTGCAGACGGTGGAACCAAAATGGTGGCCCATGGTAGGGGGGTTGGGCTGGCCAAGAAGGCATTTCGGGGTTTTTGTGATCGGGTGGAAGCACCAGGCTGGAGTAGAAGTAGCCGGTGACTTGGTGGGTGACTATTCCGGTGTGAAAGTTAGAGGGGTAGAATCTGACAGCTGGAAGGGACACGGGCTGGAGAAAAGTGCAGTGAATCCAACCAGGGATACCTAAGGCAATGATTTTATTTTTAATTGACAAGTAATAATTCTATTTATTTATGGGGTGCATATGATGTTTTGATAAATGTATACGTGGTGGAATGATTCAGTCAAGTTAATTAGTATATCCATCACCTCGCATATTTATTTTTTGCATGTAGTGAGAACATTTAAAATATATTTTTCAGCTATTTTGACATATGCATTATTACTAACCTGTAACAGAACGCTAAAACGTATTCCTCCAGTCGAACTGAAACTTTGCACCCCTTTAGGGAAACGGCACCCCCCACCTGCCCCCAGGCCTGGGAACCCCCCTTCTACTCCATGTCTCTAGGAGTTCTCCGCAGATAAGTGAGATCATGCGGTATTTGTGTTTCTCTGTGTGGCTCATTTCACTTAGCATAGCATCTTCCAGGTTTACCCATTTTGCCACAAATAACAGAGTTTCTTTCTTTTTAAAGGCTGAATAGTATTCCATTGTGTACATGTACCCCATTTTCTTTATCTACTCATCTGCTGATGGACACCTAGGTTGACTCCGTGTCTTGGCTATTGTGACTAGCGCCACCATGAATATGGGAGAGCAGAGGTCAGTTTGACATGCTGATTTCACGTCCTTTGGATACGCGCCCAGTAGTGGGATTGCTACATCATATGGTAGTTCTATTTTTAGCTTTTCGAGGAACCTCCATACTGTTCTCCATAGTGGCTATATGAGTTTACATTCCCACCAACAAGTGCACAAGGGTTCCCTTTTCTCCACATCCTCACCGACACTCACCTTTTGTCTTTTTGAGAATCACTACGGTTACGATTTTAGATCATTCGTAGATGAGACATCAAAAGCCACTGGGGCCTAGTGTAACAAAGTCACTGCCATTTTCAACTTTCTTGCAATATTTGGAATGCGTCAAGCAAAAAGTCTGTTTGCTACATATATATCTGAACTCCCAATATTTTCATATACTCCTTTTTAACAAAGACAGAGCAAGTCTCACATATGGGGCCCTTTAGGAATCTGGATAGAATTTAGTAACATTATTTTGTTTTCACTTTAAGGACAATGATCATAGTTTCCAATCTGAATACATTTCAGTTAACATTGAATTAATTTAAAAATATATAAATTAGTAATAGAGCTATAGTGTAAAAATATAGCAAAAATCATGCTGGTATATGGATATTGCAAAAATAAATATAGAGGTTTGGGGAAATGTAACTTTTAGGACACTGGTTTGGTGGCTAAGGTCATGGATTACAGAGTGACTACATGTGCTGACATTTCAGCTCTACCTCCTGCTAGCTTCCCTAAACTCTATAAGCCTCAATTCCTCCTCTGCAAAATCCAGCTAACAAAAATATCTAACTTAAGAGGTTGCTCTGAGGATTTACAAAATAAGCAATCGCTTGGTCACTGTTTTCTTTTATTATTGTTAAAAATAATGTTTCTCAAACTTCAACAACATATAGACTCCCTTTAGAGAAAAAACAATTCTCATAAATCCACAGTGTGGGTCAAAACATTTGCAGACCCCAAGTCTATGGCTAAGGACCCAATTCATAAACCATGGATTTAGGCATTGCGAAAATAAAAAAAGAGAGAGATTGAGGTTTAGGTAATTTATCCAAGGTCCCACAACTCGTTATTGAGTCAGAGGTGCAGCAGAATCCAAATCTCCGTTTGTGAATGGGCTATAGTCTACTGGGGTTGGATAATTATTGTGAGGTCCGGCCTGCTCGTCGCAGAATTTTTGATATCCCTGTCACTTGCCCCCCGGTGCTAAATTCCCAAAGCACCCCCAGTCACTATAACAATCCCAAATTTCACCACACATTTCCAAAGACTCCCTAGGGAAGTGGTTACGAACCACCAGATAGATGTCCCTGTCCTATTCCCAGCCCTTCTCCACTGTCCTGGCTGGGAGCATTTCAGGAATAAGGTTTCTAGTGAAAGATAATGTCCCTGAAGGTAAAGTCAGATGAACCGGGGTTCCACCGAAGTATCACAGGATGAATTATAAGTAGACCTCATTTTAAATAGAACTGGACTTAGAAGAGATGTAGCCGCAAATTTTTACCTTCCCTCTTTCTCTTTCACTAGGAAAGATAACAATATGTCTTTGAATGGCCTGATATTTGCATAACGGTTTACCTGTGTTCCTCCAACGCCCAGCTGACTGAGTTAGACAGAAAATCACCTCCAGGGAGCAAGGGGCCCAGTCTGACTGCTGTCTCCTGCAGGTAGACAGAGGACAACAGGTAGGAAAAGTAAAGAAGGCAATTCCAGATGCTTAGTCTGTGAATAACCTAAAGAAAGATGAGCTTGGCCCACTAAACTTAGAATTTTGATGTGTGGCAGAAGACACTGCCCAAGGGAGCAGAGCGGAGAGGGGCCCAGGCTGCACGTGGGGGCCTGAGCTGATGTGTGAGCAGAGAAAGCTCCTCTCAGGACAGAGGGCAGAGCAGACCAAGACTGAGAAGGAACCTGGTTTTAAACATGTAATTATATATAGTATCAACGTAATCATATTATTATTACATAATATATAAATAGATACATTTGTGGCAGCATACGTGTAACATAAAAATACACTATTTAAGCATTAAAGTGTGCAATTCAGCGGCATTTAGCACATTCACAATGTCGTGCGACCACCACCTCCATCCACTTCCGGTACTGCTCATCGCCCCTAAAGGAACCCATGCCCGTTAGCAGTCACTTCCCACCTCCCTTCCCCAGCCCCTGGCAGCTGCTAATCTAGTTTCTGTCTCTATGTATTTCCTTATTCTAGACATTTCACATAAACAGAATCATGCATACAACATGTGGCCTTTTGGGCCTTTTTCTACTTAGCGTGTTTTGAAGGTTCGTCCACACTGCAGCTTGGACCAGAACTTCATTCCTTTCCAAAGCTGAGCAGTACCTGCTGTGTGGGTCGACCACGTTGTGTTCATCCGCGTGCCTGGTGATGGCCATTTGGGCCGTTTCCGCCTCTGGGCTCTTACGAATGGTGCTGCTGTAAACATCCCGTGCGGGTAAGGACCAGGCGAAACCTTAGCGCAAGGGAAGTCTGTCCGCAGAGGCGTCAGGGTCAGGGCTGATCCTAGGACAGCAGGGGTGGCGAGCGCCTGTGCTGAGGGGCATCAGAGAGCACGATGGCCCCCGATTCCTGGAAACGCCACGGTAGGAGACAGGGAAGGTCCCTGCACCAAGTCAGGGTGCTGCATTGTGGTTTTGCCCAGAGAAAGCTCTAGTCATTACTGAGCTCCCGGTCTCTGCCAAGGAGGATCTTCAGACAGTCACTGCTCCCAGCCTCTGCGGCCCACGGCGTCCCACGGAGATGGGGTCTACAACCATGGGGACAGACTCGCATGGTCAGGATGGTTCTGGGACGGTAGGACAGCCGGGACACCTCTGAAAATCCCCCAGAGAAATGGCAGGAAGGCGCGATGGCTAAGAACCGGCTCTGGAGACAGAGGATCTGGTTGTGAATTCACAGTCTGCCACCTGCTCTCTGAGAGCCTTCGGGAGCTGTTCCAACCCCGCACGCCCCCCACACCTGCTCAGGCGGGGCTAACACTGCCCTCTCACTCGGGGAGGTCCCTCTGGGCCTGGCCCTGCTGCCCCCCGTTTCCCCCCAGCCGTAGCATTCTTCTTCTCCTCCCTTTTTGTTAATTTAGAGTTTATTATTTTTCTTATTTAAATTGTAAATCTCCCTTCCCTGGAAGTCTCGCCCAAACTCCCCTATTACCACTACATTAGCAGCCGTTTTTCCCCTCTGGTTACAGATTTTCTGATCGCTCCTATGCATCATTCGGTGCGAGCGAAATTATCATCAGCTGTAGCGAGCGGCCAGGAGAGGCTAACGCGGAGACCATCCGAGGCCCCGCGGGAAGGCCTCTCGGAAGAGGCGAGGGGGTGAGAGACCTGGCTGAGGCTTTCTCTGTCCCCCCTACGCCCCCTGGGGAAGAGGGAAGAGCCAATCTCTTCCCCCCAGCTCGGGAACACATCCAGGAAAAAAGGCAAAATCCTGGTGCCTGCCAAGCCCAGTGGTTGCAATCTTTCAAAGGCCTGAATATTTTACGCTTCCTTCTGTGGCTGGGCTCGGATGCAGAATGGAGAGTGTTAGCCGCCGAATTCCAAATTCGCTTTAAGTAATTAAACTCATTTATTTCCATCTGAATACACTGTGGGGTTGGAAGAGTTTATGGAAATCTGGGTAAAGAGAATGAAGGAATAAATAAATAAATTATATGGGGGTGGGGTGGTTACCGATGGCGGGAATGTTCAAGGGCCTAGGCCAGCCGCAGCTGGCTTTCTGCCAGAGCAAGTGCCTGGGACCTGGGCCCAGCGAGGGGACAGGGTGGCCCTGCAGAAGCTTGTAGTGCCTGCTGGGTGGGGACCCCTCTGCCCCAGCCTCGCTCCGGCAAGACGAGAGAGCGAGCAGGGGCTGTGCGCAGCTGAGTGTCCCTGCGTGAGATCATCTCCCTGTTTCCTTCTTCTTCTTCCCTTCCTTCCCTCTGTCCTGTTTTTCCTCACCCTCCTCGTTACCCTTCCAGACACAGTTGCTGCTATCGATAGTCTTATCAGTATCGATGACGGGCTCCATCCCAAAATCCATTTCCCCTCGACGCCCTCGTTGGTCCTGCTAAGTCAGACGAGACCTTCTTGCCATTCCCCTCACATCCCTCCCCACTCACCCCATCCCAGGCATCTGCCTACCTTTCGTCGGATGCAACCTTGCACCCTAAGTGATTTACATAAAAATTGCAAGTCCTCCAAGGGGGCGGGATCTGAACCTTTGAGCCGATCAAGAAAGAGGAGTCTCTGGAGAGGGAAGGCACGAGAGGGAAAGATCCTCATCCCGGCTGAGGCCACGTGGAAAGTTCGCTGTGAGCTAGGACAGGGCCAGAGCTCCCGTTCTCCGTCCTTCCCCCAAATCTCACTGCTTACTTTGACCTGTGTCTTCTCTGCGGTGCCTGGCATGATACTTCTATACTCACGGGTGCTCAGTAATATTTATGCGATGGCATGGAATTTGGAGGGGCTGAGTTAGATACCCAGCAAGACATCAGAAATGGCGCATGGATGGGAACTAATGATTCCCATTATCCGTGGGGTCTCCTGCTCAGCATCACGCGGGGGGAAGGAGGACAGATGCCTCAGGTACCCTTGCCTTGTACATGTCACCACGGCAAATACGGACAGACAGCCTCACCAGGCAAGAAGCATTCATGCTTTTCCTTTAAGGCCGTTGTCACTACGCGCCTCTCTTGTATTTTCGATGAATGTTTAAAGTTGCAATGCTCAGCAGGTGCAACTCTTCACCTACGCCCTCCGAAGAATGTCTGGTTCCAGATCTATGTATTAATAGCCAAGAGAAATGAAAACAGGCCCTCTGGTGACCTAGCATCTCTTGTATTATCCTGGATAGAGCTGGAGCCCATTCTACCAAGGGAAGCATCACACGAATGGAAAAACAAGCACCACATGTACTCACCATCAAATGGGTACTAATTGATCAACACTTACGTGCACATATAGTAATAACTTTCATTGCATGTTGGGCAAGTGGGAGGGGGGAGGAGGGTTTGGGTATATTCATGCCTAATAGGTGCAGTGCACACTGGCTGGAGGATGGACACGCTAGTAGCTCTGACTCGCATGGGGCAAAGGCAATATATGTAACCTACACATTTGTACCCCCATAATATTCTGAAATAAAAATAAATTTAAAAAAAAGAAAACAGGTCCTCAAACAGATACTTGTACACAAGTTCATAGCAGCACTATTCCTAGCAACCAAAAAGGTAGAAACAGCCTAAGATCGACTGGAGAGTGAATAAATGCGCTATGTCTGCATATGGAATATGAGGTGGATAACAATGTTACAAAAAGGAATAAGATGGAAGGAAGGACAGACTGCCTTCCTTCTATAAAAAGGATACCCACTGTCGTGCGGATGAACCCTGAAAACGTGGTGCTCAGTGAAAGAAGCCAGAGGCAAAAGGTCACATATTGTGGGAGTCCATGTACGTGAAATACCCAGATAGGGACAGGAAGCAGATCAGTCATTGCCAGGGCCGTGGAAGGGGGAAGAGGGGATTTCTTGGGGGTGATGAAAATGTTTCAAAACGACAGAGGTGGTGGTTGAACAACACTGTGAATGCACTAAATAGCACTCAATTATACACTTTAAAATGGTTAATTTTATATTATGTGTGTTTTTCCTCAATTAAAAAAAACTGTGATCTTTGCTTTAGGCATTCAATAAGGTGACCACATAATTTATTGTCCAACCTGGAACAGTTTGGAGGAGTTTTAATAATTAAACCAGAGAAATAGGCATGAGCCAGAACCATCCTGGGGATATACAGTCAGCCTGGCCTTCGCTGAAGAGTCAGCAATACCTGTGCTTTCCTGCATATCCAGATAAGAAGTATGAACATCACAACTAATGTTCCGGGTGCCTAAGTGATATCAGGTGACAGGCCTAAGCTGCCTCCCAGCACTGGTGGACAGACATGAGATTCCTGCCCAGTGGGCATATTATCCAGTGGCCACAGTGCCAAGCTCTCCTGTGCCTTCGTGTGTACCCTGTTCCCTGTCTGGAATGGCCTTCCTCCCTCCCTATTTCCACTGCCTGGAGCCAGGGACAGCCGGGGACAGCTTTCAGGGGAAGCTTTCTTGACTTCCCAGGCAGAGCTGGGTGTCGCATCTCACCTTGGCCTGGCCTGCTTCATTGCACGTGGGCCCCGCCCCTCTTGACTGTGATCCAATTAAGGATGAGGCGGACTCTTATTCAAATTTGTAACCATAACGGCTGCGTTGCAACTTTGGAGCAAATCTTGGTTAACTGAATGAATTCACCTTCATGGGGAACGCATACAGCTCACTCATTCATCCAACCTGCTTTCACTCCTCACTCACTGTCTGCTGGGTACGGGTGTGTGGACACTGGACCAGGTAGCATGGTCTAGGGGGCCAAGCTGCTCCCAGTTTGGGGAGGAAAGGTAACATCACAACTGTGATGCGGGAACTGAGGGCTGCTGCGGACTGTCCCGAGTGCTTGGGATCCAACTCTGACTTCGTCAAGGGGGGGCTTCCTTAACAGGCGGTGGTCGAGCTGAGCTCTAGAACCCGAGTCTGAGCCAAGGAGGATCTGCGAGGTGGGAAGGGTGCACCGGCCAGTCTGAGCAGATTCTCCGAGGGTCCTGGGCAGGAGGAAAGAGGGTCACAGATGAGAAATGGGGAGGAGGTCAGCGCGGCTAGAAGAGAAGGGAGGAGGAAAGGAAGAAGGGAGGGGAGGGGGACACACTGGGAAGCCATTGTAACCGGGGAAGTGTCACAATGCAGTTTGCAATTCATAAAGATCATCCTGACTACACTTGAGAGTAGCTTAAAAAATACGTTTGAAGGACCAGGCGGAGAAGCGCGGGTGAGGCCATGCTGGGTGTCAGGTCAGAGACGGTGGCGTGGACCAGGAAGCTGACCACCTGTGGACTGTCTTCCAGCGCCCAGGAGAAAGGCACAGGACTCCAGGACACGCCCAGGGCAGTCCACACCTCCTCCCGGTCCAGCTCCCTCCTCCTCTCCTGCCCAGTGTGGCCCCCAGGTGGGGTCAGAACCACCTGGGATTCCCATCCTCTTTGACTGGCACTGACATGTCAGATGATCTTGATAAAATTACTCAACACCTTGGACCCTCCGTGTCCTGATAAAATGGAGACGGGTGCGGGAAGCACCAGGTCTCTTGGGCTGTCGGGAGGACTCAACGTAAGATGCGCAGAGTGCTTGGTGGTGAGCGCCTCCCGCACCTGTTATTGTCTGTTCTGTCCTCAGCAATGCGATCTGTGTCCATGGGCATGTTTTAAAATAGTGGAGCCCTTTTGGCTGTGGCTCCTCGGTGTGTGGGCTCCAAGGGCAGGCTCTTGGACTGGCAGCCTGGCATCCTGCCTGTGGTATCGGGAAGCAGTGGCCTAAGGCAGAAGAATGGGACCAAAGACTGACTCACGGATTCGCAGTTGTGAGGCTGGTGTAAGCGGGGCCACGCTGGTAGACGGGGTGGAGGGAGGGAGAGTGGCACAGCAGACACCCTTCTGACTCAATTCGTCCCCACCCTGGGGTAGCCCAGGTGCACACAGGAGGCAGGTCACACCACCTGCAGCCCAGGCAGGTAAGGACACCCGCTGGCTCATCCCACTGGGAACAGCTGAAGTCTGCCCAGAGGCAGGACAGTGCTTTCTCTCCTAGCTAAGAGGATGTGGTTTCCCACTCTCCTCCAGCTCGATCCAGGGGGTGTGCCTTCGAGAAGTTATGCTAATAAAGCAGTGGCCCAGTGGAGGCCACGATAAGCAGCTTAGCGTTGGGGCCAGCGCCGACCCCACAGCTTTCTCATCTGCCAGGCACTCGTGGGGCTCGTGAGAAGGGAAGACGAGGGTTTGCTCTCCCTTCTGGGGCACCCTCCTCTTGCTTCCTCGGAAATTAGTTCCAAGGCCCGATGCAGTGAGGGACTCAGCGCTTCCCAAATGCAAAATGGAATGATGGGAGGGAGCTGCCCACCCAGGCCCACACGGAAGCTCATGGCCAGTGGTGAAGAGTCTAATCTAGGTGGAAGCAACGGCCGAGCAGCGGCTCTTCTCTAAGCTACCCTGAGATTAGTCTTGTGAGAGAGGACATGGGGAAAGGAGGGAGAGAAAGAAATGGGGGGGAGGGGAAGAGAGAGACAGACACAGAGAGAGAGAGAGAGAGAGAGAGAGGAGAGACAGGGAGACAAAATAGAAAAGCAACCTCCAACAAGGAAGGGGGGCATTAACAATCAGACTCAGAGCTGTCATGAACAAAGCTGTCTATCTGTTATGACGATGAGAAAAAGAGGTGCTTTCACCTGTGCTGGCTGCCTGAATGTCAGGGAGTCAGTTCAGACACTGCATGGATTTTCAGGCATGGTTTCCTGCTTCAAGCTATGCAGGGCCTTCCATTTGTACATGAGATAGAGTTTGAAATCCTTGACATGATCTGCAGCACTCTGCACAATCCAATCTTACACCTACCGGGGGACAGGCATCATCAGCTGCTGGGAAGCCTGGAGAGATGAATCAGACAGCTACTGCCAGAGATGCTGTGTGCAGTTCACAGCGCAGTGCACTGAACAAGTCTAAGGTGCATGATTCCCAATGTGATCATTATGGATTTTAATATGATGACAACTTTTTTAAAGCTCATTATGGTAATATGTCATATTAATTGTCTCCCAAAAACTTCTGACTACCCACTAAAAGTGGGTCTTTGCTGCTGTTCTCTATCACAGAGAATGTATTCTTTTATAGCACTTAGTTTAATCCAAAATTATATTGCTTATTTGTTTTTTTATTGTTGGTATTCACCATTGTAATGTGATAGGGACTTTGTTGGTCTCCTTCACTCTTTCTTCTTAGCACTTAAGAATAAGAACACACACAATTGTTTGTTGAATGGCTGAATGAACATCATTAAGGCACAAGTTTTGAGTGGTATTTTAGTCTCTGGAGTGCTTCAGGCATCTCTGGAATCTCAAAACATGCAAAGGATGCAACAGCCTGTTGAATCACCTTGACTCTGTACAGACCATGTGGAAGAAAGCGGCTGGCAAAGGAAAGACACAGGCCGACTCAGTGATGACCTTGCCCTGAGGGTGCTCCATCTAGAATCTAGACCCTCAGAAGCAAAGAAGAGAGTGTCAGTAAACAGGGGTGTGGCAGGTTGCCTCTGGGATGTCCCCCAACGACCTCCACCTCCTGGGTCCAGGCCCCTGGTGCGGTCATCGCCCCTAAAGTGTGCACTTAACCTAATGACTCACTTCTACTGAACAGAATACAGCAAAAGTGACTGCACAACACTTACAACAGTAGGTTTTTTGTTTTGATTTTTTTGTTGTTGTTTCTCTGAGACAGAGTCTCGCTCTGTCACCCAGGTTAGAGTGCCGTGGCATCATCGTAGCTCACTGTGACCTCAAACTCTTGGGCCCAAGCTATCCTTCTGCCTCAGCCTCCCAAGTAGCTGGGACTACAGGCATGTACCACCACAATCAGCTATTTTTTTCTGTTTTTAGGAGAGATGGGGTCTTGCTCTTGCTCAGGCTGGTCTCAAATTCCTGACCTCGAGCGATCCACCCCCCTCACCTGGCCTCCCAGAGTGCTGGGATTACAGGCGTGAGCCACTGAGCTTGGCCCAACATTAGGTTTTAAAAGGACTGTGGCTTCCGACTGGGGCACCGTTCGGCATGTTCTCTTTAGGGGTTAATACCTCCACCTCTGAGTCAAACAGGCCCAGGTGTGAACCCTGGCCCTGCCAACTGCAAGTCCCGTGGTCCTGAGTATGTTCCTTACCACCGCTGAGCCTAGACGTCCTCATGGGTGGGATGAGACAAGTAACAGAATCTACCTCACCCACGTCTTAGCAGTGGGGAAAAGAGAGACGGCATTCATACACGCAAAGTCCTAGCACGGCGCACAGGGTAGGTGCCCACACAAAGCCAGGCATTATTTTCATCTTTCATCGGGCCATTCACAAGCAGGTGTAGAAGCCTTGGTACTTTGGACAAGCAGCCAGAATGTTCAGAATGTCATGCCTCTTGAGCAAGGACTGGTTCTACACCTGTGTGACTCCCAACACCCCCGTACATGGTGGGAGGGGGATAAGTAAACATCATAACAAGAGATAACAGTGGGACAAGCACGACGGTGTCACGCACCTGTGTGTGGCTTGCCTCTCGTTGAGCCAGGTCACTCTCATGTTATCCTTAATGAAGCGAATTTCTAGGCAAAGAGAGAGAAGCCAGTACAACACATAGCCACTCAATGTCACTCAGAAACGTGGAGGGACTCATCTGGAGGTCACACACTTGGCGATGCTAGAGTCTGCACATAAACTTGGGTCTTCTGACACCAAGAAAACTGCTTTTTCCTGAGTGGTTTGAGTACATTTCCAAACTGCCACCCCACTGGGTGAGCCGTCCTGCCTCCCCTCTGTTCTTGGGTCCCGAGGCCAGAACTGGACGAGCTCCTGGCACCTTCCCCATGGACTCATCCCTCTCTGATGCTTTTCCTCATTAGAACTTCACTTTCATTGCCAAGCCAGCTCTCCTAATCTCGTGTCAACTCTGCCACCTCTAATTATTTCACTGTAATTATTTTTTCTTAACAAAGGAGATAAAACTAATCATAACATCTTTTTCTGTAAGCCTCCAAGAGTCACGCTTAAATTACTGCACTGATTTGAAAACTCCAGCAAGCAAATAGGAAATAATTATACTTTTTATCTGGGTCGTGGCTGATGTTTTGCCAGATACCTACTAAGTTGTTGTGCAAAAACAAGAGGTCATGAGTAGAAAAATGACTTCATTGGGAAAGTTCCTCCACTTGCGGTGAATCGTCCTTTTGCACATTTGCGATGGGGTGGGACCGGAGGGAGGTGGGGGGAGCTGGGGCATCACTGATGTCCCCGATGTGTCCCCACACTGCACTGTTCTCAGGATAGACCCCTAATGTCCAATTAGTGTAAAGCTGCTTGCTACCTGCTCAGAATGTGGGTGCTTCAATGGGACACAAAGGGAAAACAACGGCTAGCATTTATTATGCACTAACTACATGCTAAGCACTGTTCTAAGAAATTGACATGTCTTGCCCCATTTAACCACCATAAAAGCCTAAGAGGTCATTGTCAGCTTACCCATTACACAGATGAGAAAACTGAGGCTCAGAGAGGCGAAGTCACTTAGCCAAAGCCACAGTTAGCCAATGGCAGAGATGGGCCTGGAGCTCAGGTCTATCTGACCCTAAAAGGCTTGTTCTTTTCACCAGTCTCTACTCTAGGTAGTGCGTGGGTGGAGAGGTGAGGATGGCGGAGGTTCAGAGGTTCAGAGGTTCTCCATGGCATGAGGACACCTGCTAAGGTCTGAATGTTTGAGTCCCCTAGAAATTCACATGTTGAAATCCTAACCCACACGGTGATGGTGTCGGGAGGGGGGTTTGGGGAAGTGATGAGGGGCGGAGCCCTCGTGAGTGCGGTTCCTGCCGTCAGAAAAGAGGCCCCAGAGGGCTCCCTCGCCCCTTCCCCGAGGTGCGGGCACAGCGCGAAGCGCCGTCTGATGAACCCGAATGCGGACTCCCCCCAGACACTGCCTGCCTTAATCCTGGACTTCCCAGACTCCGGAACTGTGAGGAAGACATTTCTGCTGTTGACAAACTACCCAGCTGGTCATTCTGTCGCAGCAGCTGAGACAGAGCGAGACGGTGCCCGGGCACCGCCCTCCGAAGATCTGAACGGGATTAAGCGCGTGGCGCGCTGGGCGTGCTGAGGCTCCGGGCGAAGAGGATACAGATGCCCTGGACACCGCGGGGCTGCGCAGGGAGATGCCAGGACGGGGCCCCGGGAAGCCGCGCGTATCGCCACGGCGAGAGGTCTCTGCAGGGACGGCTGCGGCACAGGATAAGGGTAACAAGAACTCCCCGCTTCAGGTCTTCTACAAGCACCCAGCGAGAATCCTACCCGTGAGAATGCTGGAGTCCAAACAGAAGACGCACGTTCCTCCGGGGGTGGAAACGGATAGCGAAGCCCAAGCGGGAGGCCCGAGAGAACGGGGGTCCACCAAGCCAAAGGCGCTGGGACGTCCGTCGCGGGCGGGACTCGTGTCCCCAAAGCCCGGGCTCTGACAGAGCCAATAGCACGGCAGGGCAGCTCAGCGCGTGTCCCCTAGAAGCAGATGCTGAGTCAAAGACCCAAGCACAAGTCGTTTATCTGGTAGACGATTACAGAGGCGTTATTAGGAAAATGACCACTCTGGGCAACTGGAGCTTGGTCCCGGAGGACGCAGCGAGCCGGTGTCGGAGTTGTCCTACCCACCCAGAGGACACAGGGTCTGGGGTGTCTGCACACCAGCCTCCACGGGCCATGGAGCGGGGAGGTCTCCCAGGCACAGTTAACTTGCCAGCGTTTCCAGCCTGCGCTGCACACAGAGGAACTCAGATGGCCAAAAAGAGAGAAAGAAACAAGGAAAGAGAAAATAAAGATGTTCTCAGGCAGAGGTGCAGGTTCTGGCAGTGTGAAGACGGGTGTCCTAACGGTAGGGACAGGAGCAAGGCACTCAAGGAAGGACAGACCCAGAGGCTGGGGACCCTTCACCTCCTCTGGACAGGCAGCTACCCTGGACAGCTCCTTCCCTTCTTCCGACAGCCCGGTCCTGACTGCACCACGTCACCTTCCTCTAGTCCATTAACCAGCTCCCAGGCCTCCTGGATCTTCCTGCCTGCCCTGCCAGACTCCTCCCCTAGGAGAGAAGAGACTCTTACGGCCATCTTTCATGCTGCTTGAAGGCAGAGGGATGGACACATTGACCTTCCCATCAATGGGCACCTCTAGCACCTCCTAGCCTGTGTGCTGAGTTGGGGGTTCCATGGAGGGAGTGGCAGAGCACACCCCTCTCGTGGTGCTGTGTGAAACCCCTCCCTGGAGAGTGGCCTGAGGACCAGGAATGGCCAGGCTACCTATATAGGTCTCCACCAACTCTATTTCCCTTTTCTTCCTGAGGGACTTTGGTGACCATTCTAGGCTGCTGGAGAGAAAAAGCTCCATGAACCCCTTGGGAGGTCACCCCTGAGAGAATTAGTGGGGGATACAAACAGGTTGCTGAAGATTTCAATGCTCTGACATCCAGTGCTGGGCTGGCTCCCCGGCTTGGGGAATCAGCCACCCAGAGCATCCACCCACCAGCAACAGAACCACCGAACACACCTCAGGTAGCAGAGATGCCTGCGGAGGGAGGTTGCAGAGCTGGGCTGCCTGGTGATTTTGCTTATCTTATGCTCAAGAGAAGAGGGACCCCATGGACCAGCTGGTGCTATGGTTTGTAAACCGTGCTTCCTGCAGCTCTCCAAGTTGGTTGCAGGTGTCTGTGGGGCTGCTGAAGAGGATTGATGGGGTGGCAGGGTAGGCATCCCCTTCCTCAAACAGAGCAGCTCTCCTTTTATCTATTTATTTTTTTAGAGACAGGGTCTTGCTCTGTTGCCCACACTGGAGTGCAGTGGCATGATCACGGCTCACTGCAATCTCCAATTCCCAGGCTCAAGCTATCCTCCTGGCTCAACTTCCAAAGTACCTGAAACTACAGGCATGCACCACCATGTCTGGCTAATTTTTCTTATATTTTGTAGAGATGGGGTCTCAGTATGCTGGCCAGGCTGGTCTTGAACTCCTTACCTCAAGCATTTCTCCCGCCCTGGTCTCCCAAAGTGCTAGGATTACAGGCGTGAGCCACTGCACCTGACCTCCTTTATTTATTTTAATATTGGGCTTCTCTATGAGATTTATTTTTTAACAAGAAAAGGGCTGTCTTAGACTATTTAAGCTGATAACAAAATGCTACAAACTGAGTGGCTTATAAACAACATAAATTTATTTCTCACAGTTCTAGAGGCTGGAAGTCCAAGATCAAGTCCCCAGAAGATTCAGTGTTTGGTAAGGGACAGCTTCCTGGTTCACAGACAGCTACTTCTCGCTGTGTCTTCACATGGCAGAACGGAAGAACAAGCTCTCTAGCGTCTACTTTACCCGGGTGCTAATCCCATGCATGAGGGCTTCACCCTCATGACCTAACCCCCTCCGAAGGCCCCTCCTCCAAATACGCTTACACTGGGGATTAGTTTCACTGTATGAGTTTAGGCAGGGGGCACAAACATCCACTGTATAGCAGAGGCCCACGAGTTGTCATTCATACATGCATCGAATTGAAATTAAGCATCTGCAATGTCCCACCGCAGTTTTCGTTCGTGGGACGGACGATCACATAGCAATTAACAGTACAGCTCCCTGAGTTCCCATCTGAACTCTACCCCTAGTGCACACGTTCTTGTGCAATGTCCCCAGGTGCACGATGAGTGTACTAGGTAGGAGTCCTACTGCGTGGAGTTGTTGGGAGGATGAAATGAGCCCTTATGTGCTGGACACACATGCAGTGCTCAGTGAATGTTAGCGTGTAAAATCACGCAACACGAGCAAGGCATGTCCTGCCCTCCATAAACCCCAGTCCCCTGAAGGAGACGGATGTGGATCACATAGTCACACAAATTATTATACAACCACAAATGTACAATGTGCTCTGAACGAAAGGGACATGGCTCTGGGAGAACGGTTTCAGATAGAAAAGCATTAGTCTGGTTTAATCCCTTCTGGTTTAATCCCTCCCCTGACACTTAGGGAGACTGAAGCATGCAGTCTGGAAGACCCCGGTTCAAGGTCATGCACAGAGAACTTCAGTGACTTGATTCCAAATCTCATGCTCTTACAACTGCACCATGTTTTCTCACATAAATCACTGAGTCTGTGTGTTGCCCTGAAGCACAATGGGTCAATAATCTACAAAGTTTCCAAGTTTTAAGGGATCACAGAAATCACCCGCCAGATACACTCACCCTCATGAACCCACCTTCAATACACCCCTCCCAAGTGGCTCCAAGAAGCTCTCGGGTTTAGGAAACCATCTTTTGGATACTACATAATCCAGCACATGCCCTGTCCTGAACGCCCAACAAAGCTTACCGTTACAATTTGCAGTTTGCAAAGCATTTATCGTCCAGAGATCTGACAACAGTCACACCTTATGGTGCATGCTGCAATGACCCGTCAGGCCCCATCGGGAATCAAGGATTCATTGCCCCACTGCTGGGAGTGGCTGGCAGGCAACCCTCTCCTGGGATCGCCTCAAGGAAGGCTTGGCCCTGCTCCTGGGGCAGCTCAGATGTGGAGGTCCGGCCCCTTGCCCCAACGTGGGGCAGTTCTGAAGGGTCATTCAATTTCCAAGCTCCCCGTGTGGTTGGCTTAGGCCTCCACTGAGACGGTGTCACAGCTCAGTTTCTGCCTCTGCCTCAGTCCTGCTTGCCCTCTCCCTTCCACAGGAATTGATCCCGAAGCCCTCCCTGATCAACCCCCTGCATACGCTAATCAGCTCAGATTCTACTCCCTTAGAAACCCAACCCGCCACACACACCTAGCTTGGGGTGGGGCACAACCGGAGTCCAGAGGTCCAGACCCCCAGTTCAGCAGTATCTCCGCGAAAAAAGAACCTTCCTGCCAGCGTCTGTTTGCTAGCGCTGCCATCAAAAAGTGCCGCAGACGGGTGCTTAAACAACAGGCATGTGTTGTCTCACAAGCCCAGAGGCTGGAAGCCCGAGATCAAGGTGCTGGCAGGGCTGGTTCCTCCTGAGCGCGGTGAGAGAGAGTGTGTCCCGTGCCTCTGCCCCCGCCTGCGGTGGCTGGTTGGCAATGCCTGGCATTCCCTGCAGAAGCATCCCCTGATCTCCGGCTTTATTTCACATGGCATTCTCTCCGTGTGTATATTTGTGTCCTAATTTCCCGTTTTTACAAGGAGACCGGTCCTAGTGGATTAGGGGTCCACTCTATTCCCATATGACCTCGGCTTAACTGTTAATAATTGTACCTGGAACAACCCTATTCCCAAATAAAGACAGTCTGAGGCACTGGGAGGTAGGACTTCAACTTGTGAATTCTGGCGGACACAATTCACCACCTAACACTCCTTTCAAGAAAAACACGAGTGAGGTATCAGGTGCCAGCTAAGCCAACCAAGCAGGGCACGTGGGCAGCCACGCCCCCCACCCACAGCTGAAGCGGGCACAGGCCAGGGACAGCATCCTGGCTGCCTGCCATCAGCTGAGACTCCCGTCCCAAGGCAGGGCTTCGGGGGGCCACTTCCGGCCAGAAGAGCCGACACAGAGATGAGACCTGCCCATCTTGTATTTGGGGATAAGGAGAAATCAATTCCAAACAGGCAGATTAGGCAGGCTTCTAGAAGAGACGTCTGGGGAACATGTTAGCTTGCCAGGGCTGTGGCAACACAGTATCACAGACCAGGTGGCTGGAACAACAGCAATTATCCTCTCACCATCCTGGAGGCTGGAAGTCTAAGATCAAGGTGCTGGCAGGGCTGGTTTTTCTGAGGCGTCTCTCCGTGGCTTGCAGACGGCCACCTTCTGGCTGTGTCCTCAGGTGGTCTGTCCTGTGTGTGTGTCTGTGTCCCAATCTCCTCTTCTTATAAGGACACCGGTCATATAGGATGAGAGCCCACCCCAATGAGTTTATTTTAACTTAATCATCCCTTTAAAGACCCCGTCTTCCAAAGCAGTCACATTCTGAAATATCAGGGGTGAGGACTTTGAAACATATGGGTTTATTTTTTTTTTTTTTTGGTGGGGACACATTTTAGCCCATCACAGGAAGAGAGCCCACGCCGCGGTCTGACATTTCCCCATGCATTCCCACCCCGCATCCTGCTTTGTCTCAATTTCTCTCTCTCAGAGGCTTATAGGTAGGGGGTTCCCTATATGTCTTGCCCTGAGGACAGAGCAAAACATATACATGCCCTGCAATAAAACTAGCTCCTAAACACCTGTCCCCTGGTGATGGAGAAGTCTCTGCTGGGAACAGGCATCAAAGTTGAGGGGAATCTTTGTATTCTGCTGGCCCAACTTACAAGGTAAAGTGGCATGCAGATTTCTTATTTAATAAATTCCCACAGAAAATTAGTTTTTCACAGTGGGAAGAATTTCAAGGCTTGCCGAGATGAGCGGGCAGGATCTAATCACTGTTGAGTCTTTGTACATACACCAGGCATTGCCGATCTCCGAATGATCCAATTACTCTGCAGAGGCGCACTCCCCTTACCTGCATACTAATCGGGAGACAGGGGAGCAGGGAACATGCTGCCCTTTTCGGGAAGCTCCAGACACACATGGCTCCCTCGCTGACCTTCTGCCAATTACATTCATCTCAATTCTATTAGCTCATCTTTTGCCCGAAGGTGACATATGCCGGCTTAGAGGGAAACGTGCCTCCATCAGCTTCCCGCAGCGGGGAGCGGGGGCGTCAGCTCTAGCAAGCTCGTACAGGGCTCGTGCCATCTGAAGCTCCCGAATTTGCTCCCCTGAGGCCCCTGATGATGAGCTCTGGGGGCAGCATCCTTCCTGGGGTGCAAAGCAAGGTCTAAGCTGGCCTTGACCTAATAGGCAGTGTTTTTTGGAAGGAGAGAAGAGAGACAAAGTGAGAAAATGGGGCGAGACACCTGAGATCAAGTACAAATTTTATTATTAGAGGTGACTTGGAAGAGACAGATTTTCTTCTATGAGCCTTTAACGTCTTGTAGGTAAAACGGGCGTGGTCCACACCCACTGCTGAAATAGTATTTTGGTCGGCCTGGCCCCTCCCCGTCTCCTTTCTACCCACTTATCACCCACTTGCTTCTACCCAAACGAGCTTGGGTTGTCTTACGGAGCAGAAAAGAAAGGGAGCAGGAGGGAGTGAAGGCAATGAACGCCGACCTTCTGCAAATGAGCAGCTAACCAGCTGGTCTGCATAGCGAAGGTTCTGAGTGACATGGAGACATCTGCAGGAACAGGGGCAACCAGGCGTGACTTCTCTGAGGACAGAGTGACACTGGACCATGCACAGCGGGACACAGTCAGGGAGGACAGGAGGGAGGGAGACAAGCTTTGGTGAAATGTGTAGGGACAAAGCAAGAGAGTGGAGACTATTACAGCAGGTGTCAATTTGGGGGATCTTCCAAAACCTACATTTTTCCAGTAGGGAACATACTTCCCCCCAAAATACATACACACCTCTGATATCAGCAGTAAGTCAGCTCGACAAGTCCAAGAGAAGGCTGGGGGCCCAGTGTCCAACTGTGGGGGGCTGGGAAGGGGTGCACATGTGTGCTGAGGCTGGGGGAGTTTAGGACGACTTGCCTGAGATGAGAACTGCAGCACAGATGAGAGCAGGGTCAACAGAAGGGTCATTTCCACGGGCTCGACAGCCCGTGTGGGCAGAGCTTGGAGGTGAGCCTGGGGGTCCCTTCCTGACTGACCAGCTTTTCGTTCAGTGTCTACCATGTGACAACTACATGTCAGACATGAGTCTTGGACTCAAAGGGGTGGGAGAGAGATTTAGAAAGACTTTTCCCCCCTACAATGAAGTGACGGGACATCACTTTAGAGCAAGGCAGTGTAGCGTTACTCTGTGAAAAACAGGAGAGTAGAGTCATTAAAGTTTGGGTTCAAATTCTAGATCTGCTATGTATCAACCGTGGACCTTAGGATAGGGTGCTGAATATCTCAGTTTACTCATCTATAAAATAGGAACATTAATTAAGGGTTAGAGAGGCTGTAAATAAATTTTCTAGAATACTTCATGACTTTTGGCAGATAAACAATAATGGGTATGTGTCAGGACTTAGCTTTTATAGTTCAAAAGAGGGTACGTCATCCACTTATTTGACAAACACCCATCAAGCTCCATCTGTGTTGTAGGCACCATGACAGGAATTACTATGAACAACAATGGGAAGTTACAAGTAGCATTAGAAGAACCAGGAGCTACGAGAGTTTAAAGGTAGATAAGTCACCTCCAGGTGGAGAATCAAGGAAGGCTCCCAAAAGGAGTCTGGAAGAACCAGGAATATTTGAACATGAGCAGATGGAGGGAGGGCATTTCCAGGAGAGCTGAGACCATGAGCAAAAGCATTTAGGTAGAAATGCTTCTCTCCAAAGGGTGGAGAAAAGCTCCAGGTGGGTGGGGCTTGCAATGTGTGACTCCCCAACACCCAACAAAAACTTCTACAATGATGGAAATTTCCATCCTCACCATCCAATATGGTAGCCGTGAGCTCCATGTGGCCTCCGAGCACTGGAAATGGGGCTGTTATGGTTGAGGAATGGAATCTCCAGCATTAACTAATTTAAATTTAAAGGTAACGGCCACATGCGGCAAGTGGCCACCACACTGGTTAGCACAGGTGTGACGGACAATTGTAGCCAACATCTGAACAGGTGAGTTGAGATCAGACTGTGGAGCACCTCGAGCTTCATGGTGAGAGTTGTATTAATATTTCAACTTTAGATTTCATGACATCATAGCTCAGCCCTGGGGAGTCATTGCTGACTGCAGGGTGCAAGATGTGTTATAGAAGGGGACCCCAACGGTGAGGGCGCCAGATTACCAGAGCCTAAAATTGCAGGGGGATGGTAAGTTGAAAAGGTCAGGGAAGACGAATGTGACTGAGGAGCAGCTGAGATGTGAGACTTAATGAACGCGAGTCTCCGTTTCTCCTGACACCAGGCACAGGACAGAATGAAGACCGACTCGTGATCTGAATGATGGACAGGAAGCAGGTAGCTCTGGGACCACAGGCGGTGACTACAGATGGAAGGACAGCCCCTCTCTGCCTCTTCTGCATCTCCCAAATAGAGCCACTGCCTTGTCCAACTCTCCCGGGGGAAAGATTTCTCTTTCCTTAATTTCCCTAGGTAATCAGAGCTGTGTAGACTTGGCTTTGTGGCATAGGAGCCCACAGGCCTGCAGGGAGCTCCCCTGGTTCCCTGGATGTTTTGATAGTGGCTGTGATTTCTTCCAGGGAGAGGAAGCTAATTTGGCATTCCTGGCACCATCTCCTCCTCTCCTGTCCTTCTTGGAGCTGGCCGCCAGGTCCCCAAGAACCTCGCATGACTTGCTGGAGAGCGGCGATTTGTTTCTGTCCTATTAGCTTCTGTAAAGGACAGAAACAGATTGCTGGGCTGGAGGGATGGCCTGGAAAGAATACGGATGAGGAACCGGCCGCACCAGGCAGAAGCAGGGAGGCTGGAGAGAGGACTCCGGGTGGATTCTAGTCCAGGGTGAAAGGGCTATGGAGGAAATAGAATCTCCATCTCTTTACTCACATGGACTAAAATAAATCTCTTTGCACAAATACAGTTGTTTGGGGGAATTTTTTCTTCCTTTTGGCACATGCGATTCTCTCTGCCTGAAGAACACACCCTATTCTCTCCTCCACTCTTTTCGCTCACATTTACATGCACGCATGAATCCGTGAATAATGCATTGAGCGCCCACCACGTGCCTATCATTGTGTGGGAAACTGAGCACACCACAGTGACAAAACCAGACAGGGTCCCCAACCCATGACACCCAGAGAGCAATGAGAAAGCTTAGATGTGAATCAATGAACTGCCCAGATACAGGTGCAATTATAAACATAGGTAGCGTTGTAGAAAGGAACTCTTGCCACATGGACCCCGTGCATCTGTGGAACACCCCCAAGCAAGCTGGAATCTTCCATGGCCCCCATCAGCCACGCTTGAAACCCAAGTCCCCAGCGTTAATGATGCTGCCAATCACCGAGGAGTGCGTGTGAACCAATGAGATGTCCGACATCAGAATTTTGGCCAATTTGGTTGCCACCTCCTTTTTCTCAATATCTAGCCCGTTCTGTGAAACCCACCAGATTCTCGCTGAATGGCCCAGCTCCTGCCTGCCAGTCGAGCAGTGGATTCAGCTTTGTTTCCAATGCTGCTTTGGTGATCCTTGTTCATTTCCTTTTCACCGTGCCCAGTTTGTCATTCAGACTCCACTCGTCACTCCCTCAGACAGATTTCCTAGACTCAGTGGACCAGGCGGGTTTTCCCTACGAGGGGCAGTTTCAGCAGGACACTGTCTCCTCTGTAGCTCCCGCTGCCTGTGTCCCTCCGTGCGTGTGATCCTTTGCAAGAGATCTCTTCTGCTCAGACCGAGAGGGTGGCAGCACGCCCACACTCCTCACTACCATTTATGCAACACCTCGATGGTCTCTTGCATACGGTGGCCACTCAGTGGCTATTTGTTCATATGAATTATCAAGAGAGCAGTTACAGGATAGTAGAGCATGGTCCTTAAACTCATCATCTGTGAAGTCAAATGGCTTGGGCTCAAATTCTAGACCTGCCACTCACTGGATGGGTGATCTTGGGCAAATTGGTCAACCATTCTACACCTTGATTTGTCCATATGCAACACAGTGTTGAGACTAGAACTTACATATGTTGTGGAAAGGATTAAATATGATTTTACACGTAGCTGCCCAACAAGCACCTGCTACTGCTGGCTGACATCACTCCTCCCTGGAGGTCAAGCAGCATGGTGGCGTCAGGGTCATTTTTTAGGCTGGGGCACATCAGAAGCCTGATAGGTTTGGGTTTAAGCAAGAAGCTCACTAGATCTTTTAGAAACACACCACGCTGTCCTCTCCTTCCCCTCAGAAAGCAGAGTTAGGATCTTGCTGTGTGATAGACGGAGGCCATTACCTAAATCCCTGGCCTTCCAGGGAACTACATAAAACCATTTAGAGCTACAAAGCCCAAACCTGTAACATTCCAGAGTGAAACTAGTCTGCTCCAAGGAGGAGGAGTTAAACGAATTGCAACAGAAGGCATGATTTATTGGCTGTCTTGGGACATGCTCTCACACATGGCTATGATCAGACTGGGAAAAAAATGTTGGGGACACACCAGTCAAGCCTTTCAAACTGAACAGCCTCTGGAGGAAGTTGTGGGAAGGATGAAAAGGATTGTTCACCTTATCCCAGACAAGAGAGCCCCACTCTGGGGCCAGCCGCTTTCCAAGGTGCTGAAGCACATCCTTCCAACACAACATTTCTCTTTTATATTAAGTGGAGCAAACCTCGGGGGTTGCTACTGTATATTTTCCCATGCGATCTTGCAGATTCAAAGCCTATTTTTGAGAATAACATTGATCCTACCCACATGTGTCCCATGAGGTAGTGATGATAGGAATATAAGATATTATAAAATATTAAAGATTAAGTATCTAAGCGCCTTTACGGAGGCAGAATAAGGATGCAGAGGGAAGAAGTCGGAGTGGAGAGACTGTTCTGTTTAAATGGGGATGGCTAGATTTGGAGGGAAGGAAGAAAAAAAGAGCCTTTTGACTTAAAGGAAATGAGTCAGGCAGGTTACAAAGGAAGATTTGGGAGAGAAAGGAAGAGAGATTTGGGCAGCTGCTGAAAAGCAGAAAAAACTGGCAACTAATAGATGATGCTCAGGAAGTGGAGTGATGCAGTTGGTGCCTCGCCTGATCCCCTTTACCTGCAAGAACACGAACCCCAGATGCTGGAGTGTTGGCTGATGACGACTCACATCTCCCCCTCTGCCATATGGTAGTCCCTCCACCTGAGAGGCTATGCCTGCCCTCACCCACCCTGGAGGCCAACCTCAGCCAACAGTGTGGGGCTATGTCTTAGTCCATGTAGAGCTGTTATAAAGGCATACCTGAGGCTGGGTAATTTCTACAGAAAAGAGGTTTATTTAGCTGATGGTTCTGCAGCCTGAACAAGAAGCACAGCGCCAGCATCTGCCTCTGCTAAGGGCTTCAGGCTTCTTCCACTTAAGACAGAAAGCAAAGGGAGCCAGTGTTTGCAGAGATCACAGGGTGCGAGAGGGAGGCAGAGAGGGTCTTTTTAATAACCAGTTCTCATGGGAACTAACAGAGCAAGAACTCACTCACCACCCTCACCGCAAGGGCACTGATCTATTCATTAGGAATCCGCCCTCCATGACCAAAACACCTCCCATTAGGCCCTGCCTCCAACACTGGGACCAAAGTTCAACATGAGATTTGGAGGCATCAACATCCACACTATAGCAGAGTAGGAGAGGCGTAGCCGCCTGCCAGCCTGCAGTTGGGGACCAACTTTGTGGTGCCCAGCATGCTCCACAGCCCCTGCGAGGGCCGCAGGGGACACCATTCCAGCTGAATCCACATCCTTGCTTTGTCTCTGCCTTTCCTTACACTCAATTCAGTTCCCTTCTCCTGAGAGCACTCCCCCAGTAAATATCCTAACAGGAATCCTCTCTCAGGCTCTGCTTGTAGGACACCCAACCTAAGACAGGACATTTTACACTGTGGTTTGTGATGCCTCCTCCCCCCTGCACAAGCCTCTTCCCTGGAAATCTCGGGAATACAGACTTAGTTCTAAATTCTTTTCGCCTGATTTAGAAATATGCCTCTTGGGCTGTGATAATATCCTGAGATTGGCTTTCAGATTCAGCAAAACAGTTAAATTGCTTTCAGTTTACAATGAAAATAACAGTAATAGCTACAACGTATCAGAGGGCTCTGTTCCAAGCACTGTCTTAGGTGCCCGACATTTAATCCTCTCAACAGCCTGTAAGATGCCCACGTTTACCCGGTTTATAAAGGAGGAGACTGAGTCTACAAAAGGTAAACTAACTTGCCCACGGTCACAGGTGAGTGGCAGAAAGGACAGACCAGCTTTCTGTGATTCTAAAACCCGTTTCCTGTACACTGGGCCACACTGGCCCCTTCTCCAGCTCAGCAAGGATAAAGACCAAGCTGCCAAATTGTCATCTCAGAGTGAAAACTCAGCGTCCCCTGGCCCTGGTATTTTGAGCACGTACTTTCTCTTCTTCAGCCAATGACACGAAGGTTGGCATTCGCTGGAGAGTCCAGCCATGAGATGACTGAAATCCAGCTCCTCCTTCCAGAAGCTCATCTGAGAAATCTAATATCTGAGACAGATAATGTAATGGGTTTGTGAGTCATCCATTTCCTGGGATTCTCTAATCTCTAATCTTGTATTAAGTTAGAGAGACAGGCACCTGGACCACATTATTTTATCTTCCCCCATGAAGCTGCCTCAACTAAGTTAAGACTTAACACAATGACCTCAGCGTGGATAGCAGATGGGGGCAGGAAATGCTGATGCGGACAATCTTTTTTGTTGAAGACAGTGCTTTTCTGTCGTAAAATACTCCTTCAATGTGGATCCAAGTGACGAACTCCCTCTTAGGGTCCAGCGCTTGTGTAATGCCTCCTTTTGTAGATGAATTTCTTGTTTCTTCTTAGCATGTGATGTAGATTATATTATCCGATGCATTTCTCATTTTGCCTTTGCTTCCAGGGAACTCAGAGATAAATTCAGTGCTCTGATGGACGTAAGATCTTCTTTGCATGTTTCCTCTTTTAAGATGTTTTTAAGTTGTTTTGAAGTATTTTATTTTAGTTTTACTGTATCAGGTCATCCCAATTTTTTAAATAAGTGTAGAAGATTAAAAGTAAATAAGAATGGTGTTACAGGCAGCCCCTAGGAAAATGAAATTCTAGAACTGTAATCGGATTTGGTGGCATATTTTTCAAAAGTCCCTAATGGGCATCTATCCCTTGAACTCCATCACCACAGCTATGACCACACACCAAGCCACCAACATCCCCATCTAGATGGTTGCCGACCCCTCTGAGTGGTGGACCAGTCTCTAGCCTTGGCTCCTGCCTCGCCTCTCCTTTAATCCTACACTTTGCAAGTAAACTAATCACTGTAATGACAGTCCTGACTCTGTCACCAGGTGATCTCAAAGCCTTCAAAGGCTCCTACATATTTACTAGTCCAACAGGATTTTAAAACCAGAGTGCAAAGTTGTGTGTGGGGTAGCACAGCACATGAGGATGTGGAACACGCCTCCGGAGCACGGGGTCAACGCCACGGTAAGTCATTCAGAACACTCACATGATGTGAGAAGAAATGTGATACAATGCGAAGCAAAATGCCAAATGCGCATCTACATTCGATATTGACACAGGAGACTCTGAGGATGTTTCCCAGCTGGGCTGGGTCACTGAGAACTTCGGTCTCCCCAAACCCTATTCCTTCCCAGGGCACTTTTGTTCCCTTTTCTCTCTCCTTGGGAAGGCTTTATTGGGAAATTGTGAGGACCCAGCTATAGGATAAAGGCCAGTTTCTTCAGCCAGGCCCCCGCTGACAGCTGCAACCCCATCTCACGGCGCCTGGGTATTCTTGCATCATCTGCAATGGACTCCTCACAGCCACAGGACTTGGCCATGCTCTCTCACCACCTGGCCTTTGCACGAGCTGCTCCCCAAGCTGCAACATCATTCCCTCCCCACTGTACCTGGACGGCCCCTGCCTGTCCTGCAGATCTGAGCTTAGGAACCACCTCTGAGAAGCCCCTTGGACAGGGTGGATTGGATCTTCCCTGGAACTTCTGCAGATGCTGCGCTGCATTCTACCTCTAGGTGCACAAAACAAATGGTAGCGCCTCTCTGCTGATTTCTCGCTGCTGGTCCCTCGTTGATTTGTGATCTCCTCATCCTCCTCGTTCCCCTCCCCCTCCACATTGCTCTTCCTACATGCCAAGCACTTTACAAGCATTAACTCACTGAAACCACTATTACCCCCACTATAGAGATGAGGAGACTGAGGCATAAAGCAGTAGAGTCGTAGGCAGAGACCATCTAGGGAGTAAGTGATGAAAAATGAATTCCAACTCAGATCTGCTCCAACAACAAAGGCAGAACTTCTAATCACTTCTAATCACACTTAATCACCAAGATCCAGCGCGTCTAATCCCTTCCCGTCTACTGAGCCCCTACTCAAACCCCACTGTCTCACAACATCCTAACTAGACCAACCGTTAACACTGCATCTGTGCCTGGCACTCCCAACCCCTATTCGGTTCTACTTTTTCTTTCCTTTTGCCATTCCTTTGCTAACTTTCAACATCCCCTGCAATCCATTATGCTTATCGTGCGTTGTCTGTTTACCCTGCCAGAATACAAGCTCCATGAGGACAGAGAGCTATTGCGTTTCCTGATACGTCTGACAGGAATGCCACAAATATTCGTGGAGTGATTGCACAGATGAACTGTGTCATCCACCCTCTGGACCAACTGGACTCCCAGGTCCTGGGACAGAGCAGGAGGTAAGAGGTTGTCCCAGAATGAAAGAGTCATGCTTCCTCCTCCATCTCGCTGAGGGAGTGGCCTCCAGCCCTGTCCCAGGGTGCGGTGGCGTTGTTCCCAGAATCCCTCAGAACAGGGAGGAGGGTCTCAGAGCGACGGCGGCCCCCACCTGGCTGTCAGAATGCCGAGCCCCGAGCTGGACCCAGCTCAGCCCCAGGAAGTGTCTATTCCCCGGCCCGTCCTCTCTCGTGCCCCCTGTCCCCGGGGGCTCCTCCGCTGCTCCTGACCCGGCCCCCATCAGGCTCAGGGCCAGGACCCAGTGGAGCCCCTTCACTTGGCCTGGGGAGGAAGGACCCCCTCTGCCTCCTCATCCATCCAATTAAGCGGGCTCTCGGCGATGGGAGAAAGCGGGCTGTTTCCTTGACAGCAAATACCCAAACTGACTGAAACAATCAGTTTGTCTATTTTAAAACTGAATTCCAACGCTTCCATGGCAACCAAAGTTATTAAAAGATGTAAATTAAAGTGTTGCACAGGAAAGATGGTTTGGCATGGAAGGTGCTTGTTTTGGGGAAGGAACACAAAGAACTTCAAACCGAGGGCATCCCCCTCCCCAGGCGTGCGTTGCCATCAGCTGGAGGGCACAGCCCCAACTGTCCTGGTGGCTTCTTCCCGAGCCCTTGGCTTCTGTTGCTGCCTCACATCAAGACGCCCCCAGCCCTTACATGGGTGAGAGAGATGAGGGGACTCGCACTTTCCGGAGCCCCTTGTGCAAAGAAAAACCCTTGGGAGGGTGGAGAGGTAGAAGGACTGACCTTTGCGTAGAGCCTGCAATATATCCAGAAACAATGACGGCTGGCTCGTGGTGCTACTTTGCCCCTGGCATCGAGCTAGGGGATTTGCATCCATTATCTCACTGAACGCCCTGCCAGTGCGATATAATCTGTTATTCCCACTGCACAGATGGGGAAAGTGAGACCCTGAGAGATGAAGCAACTGGAGGAGTCACAGGCAGTAAGAGAGAAAACTGGGAGTAGAACCCGCGTCAGTCTGACCATATTCCATTTCCTGAATTCTTGCCAGAAAAACGCGGGGTGGATGGATTGTAATCCTTTTACTAATCCTAACTGGCAGGATGGTGTAGGGTTAGGGGCTTCGGCTCCAGAGTCGGACAGGTGTGGGACCGAAGCCCAGCACCTTCATTTATCAGTTCTGAGGCCTCAGGGCAAAATCATGACTTCCCATCACCTCGCTCTGCTCGGTTGTCGGGCGCGGACTCCCCTCGCCGTGCAGTGGTGAGGACGAGTGAGTTGCACAGAGGAGGTATCTGCTCCTAGAAAGTGTTACTCACATCTGCTGTAATCATGTGTTGTTATTATTCTCTTCATAGGTCAGGACCAGAGGCTCAAAGAGGTGAAATATTTGCTTAAGGACGCACAGCTGGGATCTGAAGCCAGGTCGCATCCCCAAGCTCGTATCCTTTCTCTCCCCAGCGACCGAGCAAACAGCCTCATTCGCTCAAGACCCAGCAGTCCGTTCACGGCAAGGCCGGGACACCCAGAATCCCCGTCTCGTGTCCTGGCTGCTTGGCTGCTTCTGACAAGAGGGGAAGGGAAACACGGAGCTGCATCTAACACGGCGAGGGCCGCACTGGCCGCCTGGCCGCTCCGAGTTTGCTCCGCCAGGCTCGGGGCTCCGGGCTGCACCCAGGCTCTCCTCTCTGGCCATTCTGAAGTGAATTCACTACTTGAAAAACTGCTTTGCCATGGACCGCTTCCTCTGCCTTTGTCTGGGCAACACTCACTTATCTTCTGGGTCTCAGTTCCTTCCTCCGAGAAGCCTTCCCTGATGCCCCAGTCTAGGGGAGACCCCTCTGGGATGTGAGCCCCCGGCAGCTGGTGATCTCTGTGTGACTCTCGGCTAGTTGTGGTCTCATGCCTGTCCCTCCATGCAGACACACGTGGAGTCCATTTGTCCTGTATCCTCAGTGCCTAGAGTCAGGTCTGGCACATAGTAGGTGCTTAATAGAAAATTTTGAACAGATGAATGAATATATTATGGCATTTTTTAATTGAAGGGTATGTGATAATTCATGTTAGTCACCAAATCTTGGCCACTCAGTGGCCTTGGCTAACACTCCCAGCAAAGAGACATGCACGGCCCAAAGCAGGAGGTGCAGAGACCCTCCCTTAACCCAGGCAGGGTCACGGAGCTGACTCCTCACCATCCCAGCTCTTAGAATTATCTTATTCATTCATTCTGATGTCTTTCAATTCAACAACTGTTAAGTGATGGCCATCTGCGGGCCAAGAGTTGGAGCTGGAACGCAGACAGGACATTGTCCATGAGACTTACGCTTTCAGGTAATAACCGTGGAATAAAACAAACTTTTGAGCAAACAAAGGAGCAAAATAATTGTAAATTGTGATGGGTCCTTTTTTTTTAAAAAAAAAAAAAAGCTTTGTCTATAGAATAACAGAAGGTGCTTATTGTGCAATGCATGATGAGGGACACTTCTGGAGAAGTGGTGGCCCTGAGCAAGAGGCGGAGCTGGCCAAGTGGAAAGGCAATTGGGGATCATTCCAGGAAGAGGGAACAAACTGTGCAAAGGCCCTGGGGCAGGAGGAGCTGAGCACAGCTCAGTGTCTGAGAAGGCCATGAAGCTGGGCAATGAGCAAGGGGAGAGTGGTCTGAAAGGAGGTTGGCGAGGTCAGCAGAGACCGAGTCTTACGAGACCTTGCAGATCTTGTAGAAGTTTGGGGGGGTGTGTGTGTGTGTGTGTGTGTGTGTGTGTGGTGTTTGCCCTACTTTCAGCACACCACAAATCTTAATACCATCATTTTATTTGACGCACACCTGTCCTAACTGAAGAGGTGTGCAAAAAGTGTCTGTCGTGAGGAGAGCACACAGGACAGAGACCACAGAAAATTCTGAAACAACCACTCAGTTGCTCCGGCTCCATCCTCGGGTGGACTAATCCCCTTCTCTGGTCCTCCGTTTCCAATTGTGTAAACACAGAGGGAAGGAACGCAAGGTGGAGAAAATCCACCTATGGCCTGTGGGGCACATGGAGAAAGGTGGCATTGTTTGGGGTTGTTGCCCCACCTGGGGCTGCCGTGGCATCTGGGGCAAGGCACTAGGAATGCTGCTGGTGCTTCCACGCGTGGGGGGCCCCTAAAAACCAAAGAATCCATCCCTGAAGGGGGTCATCTCTAAAGTCTTCTTAGGGCTCTGATTGCCCATGAATCTAAGGCAAGTCTGCCCCGCCTTCTCAGGGCATATTTGGCAACATATGCAAACATTTTTGGTTGTCACAGTCTGAAGGGAGGGGGTGCTAGTGGCATCTAGTGAGCAGAGGCTGGGGAGGCTGGAGAACATCCTGCATGCACAGGAAAGCCACCCGCAAAGAACTGTCTGGCCCACACTACCAGCAGTGCTGAAGATGAGAAACCCTGGTCTAAGGCTATGATTGATCAAATGAACAGATGAATAAATGAATGCACGCAGAGATGATTTGAATACTGCGTCATCCTCCAGTTAACAGCCCCGTGGTATTCATTCACGTGAGGTGACCAAATGTTAGTTATCCTCATTTTAATTAAAACAGCCACGGAGAACCTGAATGGTCCATGAAGAAATGCATGTTGCCACAATTTCAGGAGCAAACGTCAACCAAAGGTTATCTCAAGCTCTTTCTACAGAACTTCTGTCATAAAGGACAATAACCAATATTTTTTAAGCCTCATTTTGCCAGGTACCAGGCTAAGCACTTTATACGTATTCATTTATTTAATGCTCATCACCACTCGTTATCCCCATTGCACAGATGAGAAAAGGGGGATGCAGGGACATTAGCTAACTTGTCCAAGGTACCAAGCCAGCAAATGGAGGAGTTCAGAGCAGGAGACCCGGGACCCATTGGAGCACCTGGTACCAACAAATCCCAGTGAATGTTTGCCCATGAATGTCTAAGCAAGAAAATCACTTCCTGCCTCCAAACTCCATGAGTACGTACAATGTATTTCTTTATTTTGGCTGCCATACAGATTTCCCTTGGAAACATTACCACGAGGGAAATTCTGAAAGGGAACACAGAGAACTCAGATCAAGCTAGGGTCCCTCGGGGGCCATCAGCCACGTCGCAAACACAGTCTGCATGTCACTTTGAGGAGAGAAAGCAGAGTCCGAAAACTCAAGATGCCTCTATCTGTGTACCCTCTGACTCCACGTCCTTAGCAAGGGTTGCAAAAGTTCACATTTTCAGCTAACATTTTGAGTGATGCTTTTCTTAACCCTGCAAGTTGCTATTTTACTAGCAGCTTCCTTTGGGGGGCCTCAGATGACAGATTGGATGACTTAAGGGGAAAAAAATGTGTTTGTACATGAAGTTTTTTTTTAAGGCCTCCAGGAGTCTAATGTGATATTCTGGGTAAGAACGCAGCATTATGTTGACACATATGACATCTCTCTTAATGATGTATGAAGACTCTTTATGGTGGAAAGTGACTGAGGGGGCGTAGAGAAACCCAGCTGGAAACCCGCCATCGGCCTGGTAAACCATGACTGCCACGCTTATCTCAGAAGAGGAGGGAAAGGCTAAGAGGTCTGGAAGCTTCTCCATTTGGAGAATATTCATCCACAAGGGAAACAAAGACCACCTGGCCCCAGAGACCAGACTTTACAAAATAGGGTGTCATTTACATGCAGGCTCTAAAGGCAATGGTTCTAAGTTCTCCCATCTCTGGGTCCAAATTAGGTACCTCCAAAGCACCCCCAGCTATTTGTGGGAAAGCCCAAAGGGACTCTGGGTGCACCAGAGCATGGCAAAGTGAGAGAAAGGCTTTCTTACCAAGCCAATGTCACACGTTGCCTTAGGGGCACCAAAGTCCCCTCTTGGAAGTACCTTCTGGACCTCATCCACCATCCATTTTTCATAACTATTCTTCATTCCTCTACCCATTAGAACTCAATTTTATACATCAAGTAGCTGAGGCACAGAGACATTAAGAAACTTGCTTTAGAATCTGTTTTATTCAACTCAAAGATGGAAAATGAGAGTATGAGAAAGATCAATCCATGGTAAAGGTTATGGGTTACCCTTGGAAAAGTCATACATCACTTCTGCCCACCTCCCATTAGTCAGAATTCAGTCACATGATCCCAAGAACTGCGAGGGAGGCTGGAAAATGTAGTCCAGCTGTGTACCCAAAAGGAAAAAGAAATGGGTTTTAGTGACATCAGAGTTGTCTCTACCACAGACACTAAGCAAAGCCCTGAAGTCCTCAAATTAATCTGGGAAGCCAGACTCAAAAACATACTCCATCATCTTTCAATCATCCATTTCACCCACCCCAGGTTTCAATAAAAGTTCTCAAATTTATCACTGGACAACATTCTGTGGGGAGGAATAGAAGGGAAAGTTATCTGTATGGAGTTATCTGGGATGCTGCTTAAATATAAAATGGAGGTACCACTTGCTGATAATTTCCTGTGTGCCAGGCACTGTACCCTATGCTGTGATTGTCCCATTTAATCCTCACCCTGACAGTGTTAGACAGTGACAATGATTATCCCCCACCTTGCAGATGAGAAGTCGAAATGTTGAGGGGTGGCACAGTAAGTCAGGAGAGAACTGGAAATCACTTCCAGGTTAATGTGATCTCAGAGCTCAGGTGCTTACCCCGATGGCTTTTCCATATCAATCCTGATTTCTTGCCATCCGCAAAATTATATGTCATCCCTCAAGAGAGAAATGTCATGGTTCCTACCTTCTATTCATATTTAAACCACAGCATTAGCTTACTGGGAAAAGAAAACATTTTCATAAAATATTCAGAATGTGAAAAATGAAAGAAAAGAAATACATTCACAGGAATGTCACTAATCAAAGTGATTTTCTCACCCAACTGCCTTATAAGACTGGTGTTCTACTCAGAACAAGAAAGAAAGAGTGTAGCTAGACAAAGACACCATGATTATCAGACAGCACCGCAAGCGTGCTCTCAGCCTTAGGCAAGCAGCCTTCAGACTCCAGAGCAGAGAGACATGTGTGATCAAATTCCTCACTCAGAACAATTACTAGAGTCCAACATTGGGACTGTGGGTGTTTGCCATCACATGTTCCTCTGAGGAAGTTTTTTACCAATATGGTAAGATGGAATGCTGAGAGGTGAGGTAGCCTTGTTTCATAAGTGGAGAATTGGAAGAATGGATTATTGGGGACAGGGTTGCATTTTTGTTGTTGCTATTGTTTATTGGTTTGTTTTCTCTTTGGAGTCTGCATGGATTTTTCCATTGTTAACATGCATATATTTTAAAAACATATCTTAAATATGAATGTGTTTTTAAATCAATGTGTGCATTTAACATTGTGTGGCTTTTGTTCTACATCTTCTCCCCCTGCAAAAACAAAATTATTAAAATGAGGCTACAATTTATAACCCATGACATCTGAGAACAGAGGAGACACAGCACACAGTACTACATAGCACATGATTCAAGTATCCGCTTCTCTCGCCCAGTGGCAATAAACTGGTCACCTGTAGAGGCTCTGAGCAGAAGGTCCTAAGGGGAGGGGCTGGATCATTCAAATTAAAAATACAAACCAAATCGAAGAAAAAAAAGCCACCAACCAGTTTCCTTTAAAAAAAAATAAGACTACATTTTAAATATTCATTTAAATGTATAGTAATAAACTATTATACATTTTAATCTGTTTTCTATGTGACAATATTTCATTTGCAGACTCTCTATGGCTTATAAAAATATGCCCAGAGTCCAAATCCCCACAGCATGAGATTTTTCATATTCTCTAATTGCAGTAATGTATTTCTGTCAAATTCTGTCTACAAGCCATGCAGGGGACAACATTGGTGCTTGGTGACTGTGAGTAGTTAGGCTAAATTGTGAGTCCAGGTACCAGAGGGGGGCTGTGGACCAGGGATGGGGCCCTAGGCTTGTGTGAGAGCATCTCCTCAGATGCTATACCCCTCGTCTCACTCTTGCTGTGGATGGAATTTCACCATGAAGCATGAGTTCTCTAGGTCTGTGCCTGTGGTTATGAGTTCACCAAAACCCATCTTTTTTTCCCCTTGGGTATATAGCTAGACTACATTCCCCAGCTTCCCTTGCAGTTTATGAGACCATGTGACTGAGTTCTGGCCAATGGAAAGACATATGGAAGTGATGTATGACTTTTCCATGTGTAGCCGATAAAAGTTTCCCATGGAGTGATCATCTGTGCACCTTCTGGTTCCATCTTCGAGTTGAATAAAGCAGATTCTAAGACAAGTTTCTTAATATCTCTATGCCTCAGTTGCCTAATCTATAAAATGGGGATAAAAAAATTGCTTCTACCTCTGGAGTTGTTATGAGGAACAGGAAACAAAGTCAAAAACAAGTCCAAAGAGCGTAGTGGGTAGCTTCACAGTGTGTGGAAGAGAAATGCCTGAATTTAATGCGCGTGTTTATAGCCATGTGACTTTGGGCAAGTCACTTAACCTCTCTGTACCTATTTCCCATTCTGTAAAACGTAAACAACTAATACTGACCTGATAGGAATGTGGCGGGGAATAATTGAGATTAAGTATGTAAAATGCTTGGAACATAATAAGCTTGGCACCTAGGGAGTGCTAAATAAGTTTTAGCTGCTACTATTATTACTGCTGCTACCACTGCCATTATAATAATTATTATTATTTTAGCGTCTAAAACGTGCTTAGAAGAGTGCCTGGTGCATAGTAAGTATTCATAAATGTTAATATCATTATTACTTTCTGTAAAACATGTTCAACAATAGATTCTACCAGAATTAAGTGAAATCATGGGTATAAAGTCTTACCATAGTACCCAGTAAAAAAAAAAAAAAATGTTAGCCTTTAATAACCCCTCACCCTGTTAAATGACACTTGTGCTGTGCTGGAAAAGGAGCCACCGAGGGTGAAGACGAGGCACCGGGCACTGATGACAGCACTGAGGTGGGAGAGGTCACGCTGATAAATGCAACAAAACCAGGCTTTATCTTTTCCATAATGTGCGCCTGGGCTCAGCCAGTGCTAGACTCTGACCCAGCTAGAATCAGGAGACAATCTAGGGCCAAGGATGGACCAGGTTGTTAACTGGGACCAAAGATTATTCAGGGGTCTCTAGTTAGAACACAGTGGGTCCATGAACTTGGATTAAAAATAAAAACTTTATTTCCACTAGCCTCTGTCATCTAGCATTCCCTTTAATTATAAATGTAAGCCACAAAATCAAGGTAGTCTTGCCAGTACCTGTGACTTCATCACCAACAGAAATCACAGATTTGTTAGTCACATTACATTACACTTTTCACAGATATCTCAAAATATCATAATGCTTATCGTTACTCCCAAGTTATGGTAATTACTAGACTTGCTTGTTTAATGTGTTAATAAAGAAAGCAAAGATTTGACTAAATCACATTTTATTTATTTAATAGATGTGTTTCAATATCGATAGTTTCCCTTTGTGATGCTAAGGATTTTGTAATATGTATTTGAAAACTTCATTCTGCAAAGAGGCCCACAGTTCTCCCCAGACACCCCAGGGGGTCGTGGGACAGAAGAGGTTAAGGGACGCTAGTCTAGGGTCCGCAGGGCCCTCAGTCCCGCACACACAGAGAGGCCAGGTCTGGAGTCCAGAAACTTGCCGGTGATTGCCCAGGCGGCCTCCAGCAGGTCTTTAACCTCCTGTGCTTTCTGACGCTGCCTCTACAGAGAGGAGCTAACATTATTCCTGCCAAGTCCTCCAGAGGATCCTTGTAAGATTCACATGTGATGCATAATGTGACTCTGCTGCCTGAAAGTAGCAGATTCTGCACCAACTTGGGCATCAGCCACATCATCCTTCAGAGACTCAATAGATCCTTATCCTTGGAATCTTCACAGGCATTCTCTAAGCATTGCCCCAGTTTCTCCTCCTAGAATGCACGAAAGGAAATCTGCCAAGAACCTTGGGAGGTAAAGACCAGGGGAGGAGCTCGAGTCAGATCTGGGGTTGCCACCTGGCTGTACCCCTTACTAACTCTGCGACCACTGACAACTGATTTCACCCCTGAGCCTCTGTTTCCTCCTCTTTAGAATGGGAAGAGTGACGGTACAACGAGATCAACTGCTCCGAGCGCACAACAGAGTGTCAAGCAAGTGACCACAGCGTAGGGCTTGGTGAAGCACAAAGTTGAGGAGAGAGTAGAGACTTTTGTCATCATCATTGTCATGGTTGTCATTATCACACTGGGACAGGCATTTTCCCACAGAATATCCATGTGCTCCTTGCCTCTCCCATCCCCCTCGTCATGGGTGCCATGGGACAAGTTCTAGCTACTGGACGGCAGGTAGCAGTGACGTGCACCCTTTCTGCGCTGATGCAATGAAAAGCTCAAAAGAGATTCCCTGTTCCTTTCTTCCCCTGCCGTACTGACGGTGGAGTTGGGTGTTGACACAGTGGAACCACAAGATAGAAATGGCCTATCTGCTTTGTCACTACATGGAGAGAGCTGCCCCGGAGAGCCACCCAGCTCTCGTCAGACATGTAGCATAGCAAGAAATAAATCTCTATTGCATGGGCCACTGAGATTTCATGGTTAACTCATTAATCGCGTATGCCTAGCCTCTCCTAATATATTAATTAAATTAGAAAATGATGAAGCAGATAACACCCCCTGATGGCAATGGCTAGATACACTGTGAGATACACCTAGAATTCAGCACCATCCTCTAGGACATGAATACACAACCCCCTTGCAAGATCTGGGCAGAATCTTGTCCAAAGACTAAATATAGTCCAAAGAGTTACTCACCCCAGTTTCTATGTATGATCTGAAAACCTTGCTGACCAGTATAGCATTTGCTCCTTGGAACTCAGGAAGCCTTCTTGAGATACTACATTTGCAAAGTTAACATAAGCTAAACGACTAACTAACAGGCTTTTCCCTGCAGCATTCTCTCTCCTCTCCAAAGGCACAAGCAGCTCCGGGCTTTGCAAGGAGCTCTCAATACCTACGTGGTCGCCATTCTGTAAGGAGGGGGCTACAGAACCAAAATTCCTCTGTGTTGCTGCCGAGGACAGCAGCAGGGCAGAGTAGAAAACGTAATTAACACATTTCAAATCAACATGTAAAACATGTCAGATGTTTGAGTATTAATTAATATTTTTGCAAACTAATTACATGAGAATGACAAGGCCAGGAAGACACTAAAAGACTTTACTAATTTTGTTCCACTCCCCCTGTTTAAATGGCTGCACGGATTACCACTTTATTCAATTTTGGGTTTGTTTTTTTTTTTAATTTACCAGAAACGATCTAAACACAACGCTATTTCACAGCTATCATCATTTATTCATAGCTCAATAGAGGAAGCCGGAATAGCAATAACTCTTTTTTTTTCTTCTCCTCCTGATTGTCATTCTGGTGAGATAAGAAGGATATCAGCCCCCAGTCAAGCTACATTAGTGCCGAGAACCAGGCGCAGTCGCGAAGTTTCTCCAAAGTGTGCTGGCATCATTTATCACGAGAGGTTTGTGTTGAGTGATGGAGACTTTAACCCAAGGGGGTTTTCAAGGCTGCTTCCCCCATCTTAGCTGCGCCACCGGCTCAGAAGGCAAATGGCGCAGAATCAAATACTAGCTTTTCCTGCCAGCCGCACGGCCTCGAGCGGGTCCCCTAGATTCTTCTGAGCCTTAGTTTTTTCACCCGTTAAATGAAGGCCATGTTCATACTCATCATCCTCCTAAGTTCGTTGGAAAGCACAAAAGAGGTAATTCATATAAAAATGTTCAGCACAGTGCTGAGGATACAGTAGGCATTTAATAAACGTCAGCTGCTCTCATTGCTGTCATCACCACCATGAAGAGTGACCTTCAATGCCCTTCATCCACATGACCTGCTCATTCTCCAATTCTCCTCTCCTCCTCCACCCCTCTCCCCCACACACAGTCCATCCAAAGCCATCTATGTGCTGTTTACCCAGCTTGCTTCCAGGTTATTTTAAAATACGCCATGGGGTGTGATGTCCACGTACACGGCC
The DNA here is from genome assembly GCA_963575035.1 of Avahi laniger. Classification (NCBI taxonomy): domain Eukaryota; kingdom Metazoa; phylum Chordata; class Mammalia; order Primates; family Indriidae; genus Avahi; species Avahi laniger. Next base: position 15,619 of record CAUYSK010016338.1, on the reverse strand, counting down.
CCCAATGCCTCGTACCAGCCCTAGGGCCAGCACGTGCGGGTGAGAGGGAAAGGAAGATCTATCTCATCCGAAGGCTCCCCAGGGTTCCTGTGAGACTTGAACACCCCTCCTCTAAGCGTTCACTCTCCTTTTCAAACCCACCCCTATTAGAACTTCGCTAAAAGCATCTGTTCACCATCTGTGTATTTTACTAGATCATAGACTCCTTGAAAGCAGAAACAGTATCTTATTCATTTTAAGTTACCAGGGCCTAAAAGAGTGGCTATCCAACAATAGATGCTCTTTAAGCTTGCTGAACCAACACATGTCCCCACAAAGAGGTCCATCTGCCAATAGAGATGTAGTTTGTTTCGTTCCAGAACCACTGAGCCCAGCCTGGATACAAGCCACACAACCTCTCTTCTTCCCCCAGCTAGATCCAGTAATTCTAGTATTCTCTGAGGAGAGCCTGCAGTAGCTCCCTTGGACCTCCTCCTCCTTCTCTGACCCTTTATAGATCTGCCCTTGGTCTGAGGTTCACACAACCAACCCATTTAACTCCCGGCTCCAAATGACTCTGGACATCCCAGCACTGCCCTTCAACTGTCACATCACCAGGCCTTCTCCCGTGTCCTCTGTGCAAGCCCCACCGCCGTGACGAGCGTGTTTCTCCTTTCGCCACTGATGAAACATGCTGAATCCTCGGAACTGTGCAACATTACAGACGAGAGGCTGGGGCCTCTGCAGTTCTAATTTGGAGCCTGAGAGTGGAGTGAAGTATGAGCCTGGGAGCGCATCTTTTGATCTTAAACAGTCAGGAGGTTGGAATGTATAATGCTATGGAAATAAATGGTGTCAAAACTGTAGGAAATAATTTATGGTTGTGGGAATGAGTTTTGTGATCACAGAGCACACACAAAATCTTACAACAGAGTCGGCGAGGCTGGTTGAGCTGCAGCAGGGGAAGCCTTGGAAGAAAAGAGAATTTAGATGAGAAGAGATGGGATTTTTCTCCCCAGGGTCAAAAGACCCAGACGTTGCCTCTGAGAGACTGGAGGTGACTCCTGACTTTGGGGGTCTGACAGTCAGGGGTGTGATTCTCAATCTTCCCCGTTACCTCGTGACTCATTTAATCAATCAGGTTGAGCCTTAGTTTGCTCATCTGTAAAACAGGAAAAATATTAATAATAGTGCTCATTTCATAGGGTTATTACAAGATAAAGTAAATAAGACGAGGTATGTAAAATGACTTGAGTGCCTGGCATGTACTCAGATGCTAATTAAAAGTTAGCTTTCTTCCCCTTTGGTGTCTTCTATTCATTAACCTTCTCTGCAAGGTACACGTGGTGGGATCCTTCTAACTCATCCTCCAAACCTCACAGTAACACAAACTCATTTTTTAAACAGAAGTAGAAAGAGAAACTTTACAACTGCTTGCTTTTCCAGGAACCCTTAATTAAAGACTGTGGAGTGAGAAACTTCTGGAAGACGGATGCTTCCATTTGGTTCAGAGGCTATGAATTGGTTCTAGTTGATACTGTTGCTATTTCCTATTGTAGCCTAGAATGAGTTACCAAGCATGCTCATAACAGTAACAACCACAAGGACTAGCGTATAGTAAGGGGTATATATGCACCAAGTAACATGCTAATTGCCTTTTATAAGTCGCGTCGTGCCTTTCGCCATCTCAAAAAAGCTGTAAGGTCCATTCTTTAATTGTCCTCATTCTATGGAGGAGACAAACGAGGCACACAGAGGCTGAGCAATTCCCCTGCGTTTGAGCACTATTTGGGATTGGGGACAGGAAATGGTGACAGTGATGCTGTTCGTGGTGGAGCAAGCCCAGAGGCTGCGGTCAGACAGACCTGTTCAAACATGGACCCCACCATTCCTAAGGTTGGTCAGTGCAGGTCAGCTCCCTGTGTCCTGCCTTCCTCTCCTGTGACGTGCAGACATTCACGTTCACCTCAAGGACTGCTGTGAGGATAATGCCGCACTTGGGACTCCACGTGCACGTGGTGAACAACAGCCACGAAGGATCAACTCCACTGTGGCTGTTGCTTTCGGAGGTTCTTGCTCATCTCCACCCCCCACACCACCAGGTGCTTCTGGATGTCAGTTTTCTGGTCTGGCCTCACCGGTTTATCAGCCTCTCACCAGTGCCTCCCATCAGCTGTTTCTTCTGTCCGCTTATTTTTCCTCCCTAACCCCCAATCATACCTCCGCCCTCCCTATTCTCAGCACATATATTTCCCTCTGCTATTCGCTGGGAAAATGAAGGCTGCCAGGCATAACCTCTTTCAATTTCTCTTCCTCCTCCTTCAAATTTATCTGTATTTACTCTCCATCCTTTTTTCCTTCAAAGTCATGGAGGAAAAAATGTCCTTTCTCAGTCCCATCAGGGCTACAGCTCTCTGGTAGCAAACCCTGGTGATGCACTGGTGAGCAGAGCACGGGGCCCTCGGGGAGACTCCGACCACCGCGCAACAGGTAAACCCCCATCCGAGCTCTGAGTCCCGCCCTGGTATCCCCTGAGGCCTGTCCTCCAAGCCTCTGCCATTCCCCAAATTCCTTCCTAAATCCTATCTTTCCTTTAATCCAGGGGGGCCACCTTTTCCTTGGCTTAAACACTTGCCTCCTTGAGTGGCCTGTGGCCTCAGGGCCCCACGTGGCCTTCTGGATCCTTGAGTGCAGGCTTTTGACTGAATCCAATTTTACAGAACAAATCTTTTTAATAAAGGGATTTGTTCTGTGAAGTTTGCACTTGGTCAAGGGGCCATGCTGGGGGGCCTGAAGGGCCATGTGTGGCCCTGAGGGTACGGGTTCCCCACCCCTGGTGGGCTATGTGACCTCTCCTTTCAATCACTCCTTAAGCCACCATGTCGGAAAGGCTGCTGTTGAGGATGTTAATGATCATATGATTGCCAGACCCAGCGCCATCGACCCGGTCCTTATTTCCCTTGCCCCTCTGACCCATTCAATACTCCCGTGTCCTTCCTGTAACCTCCTTACTCTTTGATTTCCATACTTGATCTCAGTTTTCCCACATCACTCCAATCACTTCCATCCTCCTTCCCTGTTCCCACACTTACTTACTCCCTGAGCAGGCAGGCTCTTTCCCACCTGCGCTTCTTCTCATGCTCTTGACTTAGCTTTGCTTGCTGACAACCTAATTCACCCCCGAAGGCTCCAGTCGGCACTTTACCTCCTTTGGGAAGCCCCTATAAATATCCCTGACTTATCTCAGCTCACTTGTGTTTGAATCCAGATCCAAAACTTGCCTAATATGGGAAGGAGGCCTATGGAGGGGGCTTTGCTGTTACATAAACCTTAGTCCTCATGAACCAAGTGACCAGACAGCATTTATGATAAAACCTACCCCCTGTATTGGACCATCAGTCTTTTGAGGGCATGATTGTGCGTCAACCTTATATATGGATGCTCAGGCCTCTTATTGTTCCTGGAATATAACAGGCTGTCACTTACATGTTCATCAGATTAAAAAACACTAACCATACCTCCAGCTGAGAATTCTGGGCCCTTGAGTTAAGGCCACATGATTTTTTTTAGAGTTCTTTAAATATCCTTTTGCTCTGGCTTCAAGGACAGAGAAGACTATCAAAGTGTGATTGGGCAAAATTAGACAAGGCCAAGAGTGCTCATTGGAAAATACAGCTCATTTTCAAGTGGATCTTGTCCTTGGGTGGAGAGAAGAGGGCCATTAACTCTGGCGTGAATTACGTCGTACAAGTAAGCTTCTGCCTGGTTAGGGTCGGATGCAACCATGATGCAAAGCTATCACAGCAAGTACTCAAAACCACATGTCTCAAAATAATTGCTAATTAGGTGATTCACTTACTGTATTGCTTTATAAAAAAGTAAGAGGAAAGGAGTTATGTGTGGAAGTGAAATAACAATTGCTGAACACCTACTGTGTGCCAGGCTCTGTCTTAGGTATTGGGTATCGATTGGCTCGTTTAAAGTTCACACTGACCTTGCAGGGTATTTCATTATCCCCATTTTTCAGGTAAAGGACTTGCTTTGCAGTGAAGTGACCTGTCCACAGCCACATAACTCATGAACTGTGGACCATGATTCTTGCCTCATTTATAAGATTCCAAAGCTCATTCTCTTTTCACTGCAACCTTTGTAAAAATGTGTTGGAATCTCCAATGACTCAGAATGGCCAGGACTGATCTTCTGTTCACAACAAAGACATCTCAGCCGCTTTTCAAATGCATTGGTCTCTCTCCAGTGGGTGACAGGACTTCTAACAGGCTCCTCAGCCCCCGGTTTCCTCTCCTGAGACTCAAGCTCGAGACAGGAAAAACAAATGATTCCTTGGCCTGGAATAAAGTTTCCTTTTGGAAAAGAAAAAGTAAATGGAAGGAGAGAGATTCCACCCACACTTTCCCAAGGCCACTGGGCTTGCCATCCGAGTAGTTTGGGATTATTTGGGATAGCCATTATTTGGGATAGTGAAACTGTAATATCAATCAATCTCAGTTTGATTGCTTTGCTGTGAAATAAAAGCAGGACAATTTATCAAAACTGAGGCCCTCCGCTGGGTTTATATTACCATTAAACTATCAACGGGAAATCATTAAGGTGAGGCAAAAAAACAACTGGCAACTGAAATAAAATGATTTTTCCCCCAAACCCCTCGCCTGCAGCCCTCTTTGTTTGGCCGTCAGCACAGCCAACATGGGGCCAGGGCTCAGATCTCTGTGTTAATGTGCGGCTGGCGGTGGAGAGAGCTCACACGTAAGGCATTTGCAATCCAACGGCTGTGCCCAGGTAACTTGGTTCTCTCTCAGCAGGGCAAGCTGCGTGACGATAAATAGGGGGAAATGTGTATGCATTTGTGCGATAAAACAGGCTTAATGATTTTGAAGGGGAAGGAGTCCACGAGACATACAGTAGCAACTTAGGAACAAAATGGAACCACGCAGGGCCAATTAATGTGCGAATATGTGTGTGCTGAACTTGCATTCCATTCATCATGTGGACATGGAAATTGGGCCATTTATCTGTTATATTATGTATGTGACATCTTAGTTTGGTTCTTACAGGCTGCTTGGGGACAAAGGGCCAGGTGCTTTGCAGCTAGCAGAGGGAATTTAAGATAAATTCTTCAGCTGTCATAAACATTGCTCGGCAGAATTTGGTCAGAAGATAAAGCTCTTTCCTCTGCAGGGTTTTAACATTTCCCAATAGCTCATGTGCCATCTTATTAAAACTGTGTGTGGTTGCAGGGAGGGGTGGCATATGCCATGAAAAATTATTGGCACAAACAGCTTGCTGTCATGTTTTCAAAGTCCAGATTTAGCAAACGTTATTCACATATTCACTGTCAATCTGCAGAGTGAAAGGGAACTGGCAAAGCCATTCATTCTCCCCGATTCTGTGGGTTTGTAATTCTTTTTGTCTCCTTTTACCCAATGTCTCCTCCACAGGTGGGGTTTGTTCTGCTCAAATTACAACTGTTTGTCTCTACTTAGAGGGGGAAAAAAAAAAGTCATCTGAGAAGGAAAAGGATCTCACAGAGGCACTTTCCCAAAGCCGCTATTATTTACCTAACAGAACAAGCCATGAATATGGATCGTGCATTAAATAACGGTGATCGCTTGCTTTGATGAATTGCCATTAGAAATTCAATTAATAAAAGGTTACCTCCCTCAGTAGTGCAAAAAAAATATGATCTGGTCGCAGCAATTATAATTTATCCTTACAAATAATGTTTAGGAGAAAAAATAGAGATTTAATAAAAAATTCTACCTGAAAAATGGGAACCTTGAATAAAAAATGAATGAATGAATGAAGACTATTTTTGATCTAAAGTAGTGCCTGTATGCTAATCAATCCTACACTTCCTAATTCTTTCCATTCCACTCCCTCTACCCCGATCATCTGATCATCTTTTTTCTCCATTATTCTGTCCTATGCTTTTTGTGTTTTCTCTCTCTCTTTTCTCTCTCCCTTCTCCCTCCTCTTCCCTTGCCAGGAAGCTTCATTTGTTTCTTGGTATACAGATTACACACTATAAAGCGCACACCTCTTAAGTGTAGTCCTCCACCAACTCTGCATATGATGATCAGCTCTATAAACACACCCAGAAGAAAGTGTCGAACACTCCCATGACTCTCGTGCCCCTACCCAACCAACACCTCCCAGAGGGAACCACTCTTGTTACTTTTATCACCATATATGAGTGTTGTCTGTGTGTGTGTATGTGTGTGTGTGTAAATGAAATCACAGAGGATATATTCTTTTGTTCTGATGTTTTTCTCACTCACCATTATGTCTCTAAGATTCATACAGGCTGTTTCAAATATCTACAAATAATTCTTTTTGATTGCTGACTTGTATTCCATTGCATGAATATGACACTATTTACTTTTCTATTATACTGTTAATGACCATTTAGCTTATTTCCAGCTTTTGGCCGTGATAAATAAAACCTCTATGAAAATTATTGCATACGTTTTTTTGGTGGACGTAAGCATTTGTTTCTCTTGGGCGCACAAGTGAGAGTGGAACTGTTGGATTATTAAACATTATTTCAGTAATGTGTAAAGTACTTCAATTCTCTCAGCCTTCAATTTTCAATCTGTAAAATGGTAATAGGAAATAGCCTTCCATAGGTGACTGCTGTGACATTGAAAAGGGGAAACATGTGTGAAGGTGTTTTTATTGTTGGTTATTTGTTTGAAACTGCCCAAGGGGGCACAGATGTGAGAAGGTGTCTAGGGGCAAGGTAGGAAGACAAAGAGCACAGGAGATAGCTGTCCATGGTGCTGACCACAGAGAAACTCAGCATATTCAGGTATGATGTGGAAAGCAGAACGGGTCCTCCATGAGCGGCAGAATTAACATTTACTGGACACCCACTATGTACCAGACCATAATCTGGGTGGTTTACATGGCATGGCAGTTAATACCAGCACTTTGTACCCTGCCAGGCATAGTCACGAATCCCAGGTCTATCATTCATTCGTTGAATGGCGCTAGGAAAGTTACTGAGTCTTTCTGAGCCTCAGATTATAATCCTGTAAAATGGGAGTCAAAAGAGCCTCCACATCACAAGATTTTTGTGAGGGTTTCAAAACATGATGCATGCAGAGGATTTACATAATAAATGATGCACACGAAGTGTTGAATAAATGAAAACTGGTATCCTGGTCACCTGGAGGAAATACTGCCACTAGCATTTTAATGCTCTCAACAGCCTCATGGGATGTGTACTGCCATTCCCATTCTCAACACAAGAACATTAAGTTTGTGTGGATAAAGAAGTCGCTCACATCATTGATCACAAGATCATCGGGACGTAGGTGACACCAGTGGCTGGTGACCTCTGTCCCATCCTTGGGCTTCCTGCACCTTCCCCTCCCACTGACCTGCTTCCCAAACACCTGCCTCACAAGGCATCCAGAATAGTTTACACTGAATGCATCACAGTTCCTGGAAAATTCCTGCACGTCAAGCTATTATATTCAAGGATGCAGACGTCTGAACTGGAACGGCCATTCTTTGATCATGATCTTCCCCCGTGTTTTGCAGAACCTCACCAGAATCTGCCTCTACAACCTTTATTTCATTTCACCCTCCTACCAGCCATGTGATGGATCAATTGGAGGTATAATTAACCCCGCGGAACACATGAGGCGAGTGAGTCTCAGCAGTGAAAATGACGCATACTGTCACACAGAGCCCAGGGCGTCTGAGACCCAGGTCAACGCTCTTTTCTCTATCCCCACAGTGACTTGGGAGTGAGAAGGTGGCCCCATAGTGCTGGATGTATTTTGGAGGTGTCCATTACATTACAACATGGACAATTTCCAATGGGTGGTCATCTCGCTGGTGACCTGTGACCAACTTCTTTTTTATTCTTTACCTATATGTTGTCAGCATCAACCACAGTTCCCTTCAGGCCTTGGCCAACAAGTAGGGAAAAGGAAAGGAAGAGAAGGGATGGAGAAACATCACGGAGATAGTGGAGGTCTCACTGCCACAGCCAGGGCTTGTGTCAGGGGGCTAGAATCACAATGGATACAGAAAGACATGCTCTGAAGTCACCACGGCAGAAGCAAGCAGGAGAAACCAGCGCTGAAACCATCATGGTCTTTACCAGGCTACTCCAAGCACATTCCATGAACAGTAGCACGGGTGACCTTGTCAGCCCAAAATCTCACACTGCGGAAACCACTCAGCTGACAAGATACCATCCAAACCACCAGGAAGTTACGCACAGAGGAATCACAACTAGAACACTCATTCCACCCCGTCACAAAAGAAAGCCATTTCACAACATCTGCCAAGGAGATAGCAAAACCGTGTTTCCTACCTCAGCTTCGCTGGTAGCCAGACCTGCCGAAACCTGTAGGTTAAAGAAAAAAAGACATTAGTATTGATTCAACAACAAGGTAATTGGATTAATTGTCTTTTTAAAGGAACTGGCATCAATAATTTGTTATGACTCAAGGGGATGAGAGTGCAACACACACATACACACACACACACACACACACACACAGGCACAGAGGAAGAAAACTTCCACCAAGCACAGCAACAAGATTTGTTTTTCCAGTCCTGTTAATAAGGTGAATAGGATAATTAATATTTTCAACACATTATAACAATCTTGCCAGGAAAAAAAAGGGGGAGGGCTGTGGGCAATGCCCGTGTACTGATCATGATTAAATGAACACCGAAAAAGCAAAGGCATTGAAGACATTTTTAAGTTTTTTTTTCCCCTTAAAGTTTCGAGTCAGTGTTATGAAAAACAGCAACAACAGCAGCCTTATATTTGCAAAATTCCTCAAAATACTGTGAAAGAAAGAATTGTGCCGGGCATCGTGCCAAGCTCTATACATTTTTTAAATCTCTTTTAAAGCCCAGAGCAAGTTTTATGACCCCCATTTCACAGATGAGAACACGGGGGCTTAGAAAAGTTTGGTAACTTTTCCAAGGCTAGGAAGTTATTAAGTGGAAAAAAATTAGATTTAAACTCAAAATAAAGTTATGTCAACTTTCAGGCTCCTACTCACGAGCTCACTCTGCAGCAAAGGATTCGATTTAGACGCCGCCCACCACCGTTCATACTTGCCTGGGAAGGAGGGCTCTCCTACCTAGAGGCATATGAAGTGTTTTTTTCCCCCCTGACATGCTCAAGGAGCTTTCTTCCCCACCATTTCCCTTCCACTTGCAGTTACTTGGCTGATCTCAGCCATATTTTCTTGCCAGACTGCCACGGACCAAATCGTGTCCTCCAGATTCGCCTGTTGAAGCCCTAACTCCCAACGTGGTGGCGTTTGGAAAGCAATTAAGTTTAGACGAGGTCCTGAGGGTGGGGCCCTCGTGATGAGATTAGTGCCTATACAAGAAAAGACACACTAGACAGTTTCCTTTCCTTCCTTCTCCCTCTCCTCCTTCCCTCTCTCCTCTCTCTCCCCCCCCACCCACCCCGCACATACCAAAGAAAGGCCACATGAGAACACAGCAAAGGGGCAGCCACCTGCAATGAGAGAGCCCTCCCCAGACAGGGACTTTGCTGGTTCCCTGACCTTGAACTTCCAGACTCCACAACATGAGAAATACAGCCCCGTTGGTTAGGCCACGCAGTCTATATTTTGTTACGGCAGCCTGAGCTAAGACAAGACCAACATCAGCTCACAGTTGTGAATCCAACAAAGGGCTTCAGGACGCACGGCCTCCTGAGTGAGCTGCCCAGCGTCCAGTTCACGCTGGCCCCGCCTCGGCACGGCCTCTCCCATGCTCACCCCCACGGGATCCCGCCAGGAGCTTAGGCAGAGCTTGTGTCCACGAAACACCTTTCATGCGTCATTAGGCTCCTAAACGGAAGGCCAGACTCCAGACTGACCTCGGCCAAGAGAGTCCATCAGCTGTGGCCCAAGGCTCTGCCAAGCCATGAATCCAGAGCCCAGCCATGGGGAAACACTGCAAGGCATGATGGATGTCAAAGGCTGGAGCCCTCCCTTCCCTCCCTCCTCCTCTGGAGCCCTCTCCGAGCTGGGGCTAGGGAGCAGCTGGCACCCCGGCCACTGGCCACGCCCCTAAACCACAGCCATAAAAGATCCCTGGCTACATAACTTCGTGTGTGTGTGTGTATGTGTGTATATGTGTATGTACGTGTATGTGTGTATGTCTACACATATAAGTGTGTGTATGTGTATGTCTGTATATGTGTGTGTCTACATTTATGTGTGTATATGTGTATGCATGTGTATGTCTACATGTATATGTGCATGTATGTGTATGTGTGCATGTCTACATGTGCATGTGTGTATGTGTGTATGTGTGTATGTGTGTATGTATGTGTGTCCATGCATGTGGGTATGTGTATGTCTATGCATGTGGGTATGTATGTGTGTGTTCATGTGTATGTACGTGTATGTGTGCATGTGTCCATGTGTGTACGTGTATATGTGTGTATGTCTATGTGTGTGTGTGCGTGTGCATGTGTGTCTCTATGTGTGTATGTGTATGTGTGTGTACGTGTGTGTATGTGTTTCCCTGCTGAAAACCAACAGGAACATGTGAGGGATAAATAGATATCGAGCAGCTATGAGTCTTGGGCAGAACTCCTCTCTCTGCTTAAGGAGCGTGGGGGCAACACAGTCCTCAGCTGGCTGCTCCGATGTCCCCATTTCACAGCTTTTGTGTGTGTTTCCTAACTTTGTGTAGTTCACATAATACAACACCTTTTGCTCCCCCCCATTAGGCAAGCCCCCTTCTTGCATCTACCTTAGGCAAATACACACAAAGAGGTTACACACAGTCATTATAGCATTGTTCATGATAGTAATACATTTAAAAAAATTACAAAGGTTGGATACTCAGCTGCCCAGAGGGGTAAGACAGCAGGGCGTGGGGCTGATGAGGAAACTGGGGATTGCCTAGTGCTCCCAAAGCCATTTGCATTCCATTTTCAACAGGCAACATATGCTTCCAGCCAAACAACATTCATATGGACTCCGGACGTGGCTGTTGGACTTCCAGCTTATGATCCTACACGCCGAATCAATGATGATACATCCATCTGATAAAACATTATGCGTCATGGGAAGAATCCGAAGGTTCTGACATTAAAAACTCTATAGCACGTACTGTTAATGAAAAACAAAAGATGCAGCACAGTGTATATAAGATGGTACCAATTTCTATAAAATAACTCAAGTACATATACATTATATCTCCCCCCCCCCGACAGAGCCATACGTCTGAAAAGTGTGCAGGAGGACACACGTCGAACTGGGACTTGGTGGGTTAAGGAAAGTCGTGGGGAACTTTCTCTCTTTCTGAATCATTCAAAAATTTTACAGTGAGACTGTATCCATTCATAAAAATAAACATACATTTAAAACATTAGTAAAACACAGCTTTACACTGCCTCAGTGTTAATAAGAGACCTTATGGAAATGCTGGCAAGTTTTTTCTCATTGAAGAGGGGACTAGAAAGAACTCTCTCACCATGTGCACACAATGGCACACAGTAGAAGACGAGACATTAGTGAGGCAATAGAGAGTGGTGGGGCTTGCAGCCAACTGGTGATAAACTGTATTTTATTTATAAATTACAATTTCACATATTGAATAGACATAGGAAGAGCAAGTGGTAACATTCACCGAGGACCCCTAGGTAGCTGGAACCTCCCTATGCTGAATTCAGGGTGGATTTCATAGTCACGACTGTATTAGAGTCAGGGACTCACTTCCGATCCACGCAGTTCATGGAGTATTCAGAATTGTGCAGCCCTAGACCTCAGGGCCTGCGGCAACCCACTGTGGCTGGAGCGCAGTTGGCCCAGCCGAGTGGACCGCAGGGGCCGCCTGGAAGAGGCTCTTTAAGGGCTGCTGGCGCCAGGCTGCTGCGCTTGGCTTTGATCTTAACAGCAGCTGCAGCCATCAGAGTGTTTCCGGTGGGGGGCTGATATGATTAGAGCCGTGTTTGAGGTGGGCATTCTGCAGACCAGCGCAGGGCACAGAAGGGATGTGGGCAACTTCCAGCAGGACGCCCTTTAAAGCTTTGTTCCGGCTATTTCCCATCCTTTAATCATCTCCCTTCCTCTGGCTCGGTTTCTCTGCATGTGTTTGAAATCACTCAGGCCGACATTAAGGGTTTCCTCCTCGCTTGCGCTTGGAACTTGATGTACGTGATTCCTTTTCAACCCTCACCTCAGCCTTCAGAACCAGCTCTCGGGCCACCTTTTCAGGCGGGGAAACTGAGATTGGGGACAGAAAGAGCTTTTCCTAAGGCCATGCGAGGGAGCGTCAGAAGCAGGGTCTGAATGCAGGTTGGGCTCCAAAGACGCCTTGGAGACCAGGCAGGGGTTTGCCCATGCAGTAGAGACCTGGGTTCCCTCATGTGACGCCCACCCACCAAGGGCGGATTTCACTGATAGAGGGGAGATCAGTGCCTGGGCACGGCCACCTGGTATCCCTCCACCCTGCCTGAGATGCACAAACCCCGTCTGGGGCTCCGAGGCTCCAAGCCAGTCTGTTGTCTGAGCCTTCTGTGCTGAGCGGTGTGGGGTGCCGCCATACTGATTTTGCAGGGTAGTGGTAGCCACGTCTTTCTGGGTTGCATAGGACAAAAACAACACAAAATGGATTAAGTGCAGACAGGAATTTATTAGCTCATTGAATGGATAGAGCTCACTTTAAGTGGATCCAGATAAGGATCAAAGAGGTTTAATTACCTCCCTGGCAAGTAGTGGAGCCGTGGACTGAACCCAGGTCTCTGTGATTCCGGACAGTGCTTCCTCCACAATACTCCCATCCAAGACTCCAGACACGCGGTGATTGTCGCCATTCCCTGGCTGGACGTTATCCCTTCCCCGTCTCACTGACGCAGGTCCTGTGCCTCCCAGCCCTCCCATCCCCTCTTCCTTCAGGATCCGCAGCGCAGGTCCTATGGCCTGCCAGGCAGGACGACAGAATAATCACACCCCTCCAAAGCACCACCCTGCTGGGCCTTCAGATTTCACTCCCCGTCAGCAAATGACACCACTGCGCCAAACAGGGACGCTCTGCCCGAAGTCAGTGCGTCACTTAACCAGGCATTCCAGGTAGAGGCCCGTGAGGACATGCGATGGCATTTTGGTGATGTCTTCTGTTGACAGTCATTCAAATGAAAATGTCAAATGCCCCCTATCCACACACCCTGTTGTCTACCAAGTGGTCTTTGCCATTCTGTCTAGGGCTTTGACAGAACCGGTTTACGGGACGATCTGACACCAGCATGTGGAGTGAACAGCACAGACGCAGAGGTTTTCTCTTTCCAGCCACGACTCCTTCAGCCTAGTTTCCCTGTTCCCTGTCAGGACATCTCAGGACGACCCAGAGAGTTTTCCAGTCACTTCTGGGCCTGAGAATTCCTGTCCACTCGAGTCGATCAGTGTAAAACTCTGATCTCACGTAAAATTGAGGCATCAATCAGAGGGACTAATTGGGGAATACGTGTGGTCTTCTCTTTCATGCCTTCTTTCCCCTTTTGTTTTCTGGTTGCAGCAGCCATTGGGTCTAAGAAGATGGATTTGAGAGAAAAGGCACAATCCTTTCCCCCGAGCACACAGAAGATGAAATCACCTGCTATGATGTTGATTATCAGGCTAATTTCAACGGCCACTGACGCCCTCTGCATGGAAGGTGTCCACGGGCTTGTGCCTTCACGGGGCACAGGTGGGTTTGGGGGCGCCCTGCAGTGAAGGCCTCCTGTATTTGTCAGGAATGTCTGAGCTATGGTAGCAAATAGAAGCAAATGTCCAATGGCACAATGTCATGGACATTAACTTCTTGCTCACACAAGGGTCCTGGGGGGAGAACACATTAGACAGATCTCCTTCATGTGAGCATTCAGGGGCCCAGGCCGAAGGGGGCTCTGCCATCTTTAAGATGTAGTTTCCAAGGTCACCAGGGCCACCCTCATCCCAACCAGCCAGAAGGAGGATAATAGGTGGGGACAAGAACAGGTGGTCTTTACCAACCAGACCCAGAAGAGGCAAGTGTCGTCCAGCTCACCTGCTACTGGCTTGAGTTCAGTCACACGGCCACCTGTCATGGCAAGGGGCTTGGGACATGCAGTCAAGCTGTGTGTCAAAGAGAAGAGGGTTTTGTTTTGTGAACAGAGATAGCAGGCCTGGCCATACCTCCCCACTGCAGCACAGCTTTGCACGAGATCCCTCTACACGGTTTCCTGATGGGAAATCCACTTCTGTTCAACCTCTTTCTGACGCTCCAGGTGATGTAATGCTGGTGGTGTGACCCACTGCCTGTCAATGCCAAGGACGCCTCATCTTGCAGCTGGTCCTCTTGGGTGCACAGCCACATGGCTCAAACACAGCTCCTCTGTGGTTTCCTTTTAACCCTCATAAACCCACATTGCCTCACCTGGCCGGGAGCAGGAACAGGAGCAAAACAGAGAGTGGAACTTCCTCTTTCCTCTGCACCTTCTCTTCTCCCTCTGCTCAGACAAGCACAGAGGGACGAACATCAAAGACGCTGTGTGAGCAGACCGAGCCTCTTCCTTGCTGGCCTCCCAATACCTGCACGCGGTTCCCTGGAGCTTGGCTTTTCTGCAGGTTGTGGGGGAACGACATTGACCCAGAACACATAACTCTTCTCTCTTGTCCTGACTCCTCTCTGATCTTCTGCTCGTACAGATCCGTGGACACTGACACAGCAGTACTGGCTTGTTTTCCCTTAGACAGCCCCAAGGAGGTATCTGAACCCCGTTGTTTTTTGCCCTCTTTCAAGTATAATAGGTGCTCAGACAATCTTTGTCTTCGCCTTTGGGTATAATGATCCATTTTGGGATAACAGGAAACGTTTTACTCCCCATGTCCTCTATACAGTCACCATGACCAAAGGGACCAGGAAACGGATTATGAAATCCTCATCACATGGAGTCAGCCTTTCCTTGCACAGCCTGCGTCAGTTGTTGTCACCGGTGTAAACAGATACCTCCAAGCACCACCGTCAAAGAGTGGTCATGCAGGGGATGCCTGGCTTGTAGAGGAAGACAAACGGGGTTCCTGACACTCAGCAGGTGGGTGGC
Organism: Avahi laniger; assembly: GCA_963575035.1. Lineage (NCBI taxonomy): Eukaryota > Metazoa > Chordata > Mammalia > Primates > Indriidae > Avahi > Avahi laniger. The sequence goes on along the minus strand of CAUYSK010016338.1, from coordinate 561 downwards.
GTTGAGGAGGTCACTGTCCTGATCTGAGATAGTTACTTATCTGTTAACCAGGCATTGGGAAGCCCGGCCACAGGGTAGTGTTGTCAATTCCGTGTTATTTCTTGAATAGTAGCATCAGCATCTCCAGAGTTCCACCTGCTGCGGTTTCATTACTTGGATGCTGGGAACTCTAAGTGCTGTCCTGGAGCCAAGCCCTGAATTCAAAACCTGCTTGTACCACTCTCTAGATACGGCATCTTGGGCAAGCATGCTGAATGAAAAGTGGCCACAAGTTCTTTGGTACTTGCCCCACTGAGCAGTAGGGTCTGTGTCCCCCACTCTTGGATCTAGGCCAGTTCTAAAACTACCTTCACCAACAGACAGCAGCAGAAGGGAGGCTGTGCCACTTCCTGGACACTTAAAGCCTGGCTACATCAAGTCCTGTCCCCTGGGGCCCTCCCTGACCACCCGCAGCTAAAACGGCAGAAGTCTCACTATTCCAAGACGGCCATGCTAGAGAGGCCACAACCCGGCATTCTGCTGTCCATCCCAATGAAGCCCAGACTTCCGGCCTTCCCAGCC
>CAUYSK010016337.1:0-16669 GCA_963575035.1 Avahi laniger | reverse complement strand
TATCATTCATCCTAGATGACTCCCTTGAAAATTGCTTCTAAAAGTTTGTGCCAGAAATACTCATGAAGTGAACAATTCACTATCCTTTAGCTATTAAGGTACTGAAAACTGTCACTTCAGGAAATTGGATACTGTACCTTGTAAAACATGTTGTTTGCTTTGCTTCAACAATTACTACCTATCATCCATCAGCTTGTGAGTGCTGTGTTTAGATGGTTGTTAAATTTAGTACTATAATAACATTTAGATGTCAGAAAAAGAGAATTACTGAAATCTCAATGCAGTGGTTTGAATATGAACGAACTGAAGGTATTCACATCTGTATTATCATTTGCCTTTTATGTTTTCTTGACTTAGCTATTCAGAAAGTCAAGAAAAACCTACATGTTTTTCCTATATTTTTAATCATTGTTACTTTCCTTGACATTAGTAAACACTGTATTTGCCATCACTTGCAGATAATATCAAGTACTGAGGATTAAACTTTCATATTGAGTCTTTCTTAAGAGTTTCTACTAAAGTCTATTGAATTTCTATGATATATTTTTCTTGTGGATGGACAAATTTGTTTATTTTTGGCAAATTTAAATGGCAAAGATAAGCTTTTAACAAGTAAAATATACATGCCAGTGACAAAATTGAAATGTTGGATTACAACTCAAATACATGTTCAACTTTCAAAGCTCAACTTCAGCTCTTCTTTTAGCATGAAACTGTTCCAGACTTTTTCATCCTGCGGTGACTTCTCTATGTTCTGAATTCAAAGCACTTACTCTCTTATCTGACAGTTAATCAAGTACAGCCACTTGGCATCTTTTGAAATATGATATTGCCATTTAACATATGTGTTAATATTTTATATTCTAAACTCCACAGCAATGAGCATAATAAATTTGTAATTTGTTCAATCTGTTCTGGAAAACACAGTTAGAATGATGGATTCTGGTTTTCATACTGAATGAGTCACTTAAAGTATCTCTTACTCAGAAATCTATTCACTATTTTAAATTGAGCTATAATTTACCTATAATAAAATGCATGAATATGCATTTTAAATGTGCAGTCAACAAGTTCTGGAAATGATACACACCTTCACGATCAACACTCAAACATTCGTGTCATTCAAAGTTCACTCATCTCCCTTTCTAATTTCTACCACCATCCTACCATCTGGGGCAACCACTGAAATTAATAAATTTAGATTAATAAATTAGATTAATAAATTAGATCAATAAATTAGATTAATAAATTAGATTAATTTTAGCTGACCTTGACTTCATGCATCAATAAATGAAATCACCTAGAATGTATTCTTATGTGCCTGTTTTCTTCTCTTTTACATAATATTTTTGAAATTTATCCATGTTATTGCATGTGTCTGTAATCATTTGTTGTTTGTGCTGGGTATTGATCCATTGTTATGAAAAAAACACACTTTGTTTTCTTTCCTTGCTCTTGAATATTTGGATTGTTTCAGCTTTTTGGCTACTATAAATCTGTGTTTTAACTTCTGTTCAGTAAAATGAGTGTGTTTAATAGGTCCTGAGTAAATAAATCTATGTTAGTATTTAGAACCACAAATGAAATTGTATATGGTCTTTGTTATCTTGCTAAATTAACTTTTTATGGTAATTTTCTTGGTAGATTCCTTCATATTTTCTAAGTAGACAATGTTTCCATATGATAATAGAGACTTTCAATTTTTACATTACAATCTGTATGAAATTAATTTTTTTGTTCATGCATTTTTGCACCAGCCAGTACTTTTAGCACAATGTTGAATAGGATTAATGAGGGAAAGTAATTTTAACTTATGGTGATATTGCCTCATTAAGTATATATATTAGTATAAGGCTTTTAAAATAGATTTTTAACTAATTAAAGAAGTTTTTTTACATTCATAATTTGCGAAGAGTTTTTATCATGAAAGGTTTTGAATTTTGTCAATAATTTTTTCTACATCACTAAGATGCTTTTTATTCATTATTCTCTTAATGTGATGAATTTCACGAATTGACTTTCAAACAATAAGCAATCTTTAGGTCTTGGATAAAACCTACTTGGTCATGAATTTTTCTCTCTCCCATTGTCCTTCCTCACTCTGCCTTCAATCCCACTGGTAATATTTGATTTCTATTTCATTTTTCCATGATATCAGGGATCGGCTGGCCTTCATACCCACTTCAATATTTTTTGAAAGTATTTTTCTAGAATTGCTATTATTTCTTTTTAAGTATTTGGATAATTCTACTGATGAATCCATCTGGGTGTTGAACTTTTTTGAAAATTATTTTGATTAGGAATTAAATTTCTTCAATAAATATAGGTATATTAATATCATCTATTTCTTGTTTTAGTTTTGGTAATTTGTATTCTTCAAGGATTTTTGCAATTGATTAAAATTGTTGAATTTGTTGAAATAAAGTTGTCTCTAATATCACTTTTTTATCCTTTTACTATCTAGAGGCCTCTATAGTAACCTGCTCTCAATATTGGCATTTTGTGCTGTTTTTCTTGATCAGACTTTCTTCGAGTTTATCAGTTTTGTTAATCTTATCAATGACACAATCTTTACTTTATTTCTTTTCTTAATTGTTTTTCTGTTTTATATATAACAAATTTTATCTTCTATTATTGTTTTTTTTCCTTCTACTTAAGTTACATTTAATTTGCTTTTCTTTTTTTCTAGCTTCTCAAAATTTAGAATAGCAATGTCAAGTCTTTCTTTGTTTCTTATATATACATTTAAAGCTATAAATTTTCCTCTGAACACTGCTTTAGTTGCATCCACAAATTTTGAGAAGTGTATTTGCATTATCATTCAGGATAATATGTTTTCTATTTCCTTTGTGACTTCTTAGACTTATAGGAAAATGAAAATTGTCATTTTTCTCTAAGTTTTCTCTCTAATTATCGCATTTTCTCTAAAAGAGATATACATTTATTATTCTTTAAATGTGTTGTCTTTCTAATATTTTTCTTGACCAAACTGTGTCTGCAAGATAGAAAAAAAAAATATTTATGAGTTTAAATAATAGCCTTTGTTGCTAGGCTGTAAGGTAAGTAAGAAACTCTGAGGTTTTTGTATCATTTAAAGTGTTTATAAAATTTTAACTTATTGAAATAAGAGTTTATTTAATATTTTTGATAAAGAGAAGATCATTTTGACAAATCATGATTAGTTTAACAACAGCTCTATGTCTTCTCCCCATTTTATCGGTATGCAAAATTTATGTTAACAAGATATTCCAGTTAGCAGAATAGTGCAATGAATTTCCCGTGATTTAAATTTTGTAGACCTATATTGGTTTAATGTGTGCAAAAGGTTATAATTGTTGTTCCCCCAAATGATATTTGCACAAATATAAAATTATGCATTCCCCTTTATTGTATCAAACAGAAACAACTGATTTAGCTTGGACATAAATATATTCTTGGTGTTCTTGGCTGGTAAGCTTTATGTAACATATCCTCAATAATTATCAAAGAATCAGTGTTATGCAAAGCACAGTGGGTGAACATAGCACAAGTGTTATACAACAATAAAATGTTAAATAAAAAGTAAACAAAACAAATTAAAATATACTTATATAAACTGGAAGAACAAACTATAATAAAAATTAAAGTTTTTTTAGAAATAAATGACAATCAAACTACTACATATTAGAACTTGTTAAATGCAGATAAAGGAGTTGTTACCTAGAAGTATTTTGTGATATTAAATGCTCATCCCACCCAGTTCACTTTTAACAATGTTTGGATAATTTGTTAGAAGCTACATATTTTGATATGTGATCACAACAGATATTGGCCCTGCCTTCTAGAAACTTAGAGTCAATTATATCTCATTTATTCATTAATTATTTACTAATCACTTATTTACTAATCATTTATTTATAAAATTCAGTCTTTAAATGTAAACATTGCAGTGATAAATAGATATATAGAATCTGTTTTCTAGATACTTATATCTGATTAGAGAGGATATATGATGACCATATATGATAGCGCATGTATATATATTATAGAACTATACATTGACAATATATAAAAAATAACAATATGCAGTAACTGACAAAAAAGAAGCATATATATGAAAAGATAGAGATAGAAAATATTATGTGAGATCAAAGCAGAAAATATTTGCTTTATTAGGGGGGATTTACCAAATAATAAAAATGTTAGTAAATTAGAAAGAGAAAAGAGTGTGTACAAGATTAGAATTTATACTATTTCATTTAGGATGTACAAAACATTTCCAGAGTTATTTGTCATTACTTAAAGTTGTGAAAAGAAGGAACTTTTTTGAAGTAACATCACATGAAAATACACTCAAAGACCTAGAATCTGGGCAGAGAGATACCTGTTACCTAGAGAATCCAAAATGCCTTTCTGCCTTCAAGCAAGAAGTATCCAAGGGCCCAGAGGGTCTTTTGGGAGACATTAACTTAGATCTCTCAAATTTCTGCATGTCTAGCCAGCAAAGACACCAGTGATGGCCTTTGCTCTGAACTATCTTTTCAAGGATATCTGTAGTGTCTATATCTGAAACAAACACTAGATACATTTATTATCCAGTATAATAAAGATAATGTCTCATTCCAGGGTATAAGACAAGCATGCTTACGATCCATTATAAAAAATTTATGTTTCCTAAGCTTGAGGTCCTACAAGAGTGACACAAACTCACAGTGTGTACCACATCCACCTGAGTCTCTCAACGTTGGCCCATGAGACATAGTGGTCAAAGGGAACAAACACTAACATGAAACATGGTGTGCCATGAGTAATAGGCTATTTGTCTCTATCCAGGAATCCTGTGTCTTTTTCCAGCATACATAAACTGTGGTACACTAACTTATCAGCTAGCAAGTAGAATAACATCTCAGACATTTTGCAATGTCTAGATCATTGGAGGAAGAGAAAAAGAAACTGAACAGGCTGGGAGAGAGTAAGAATTTGAATTGACTCAAATAGGAAATATTTTACTTGCATTGGAGAAGTGTGACTACATAAGCTGCCTAAAATTCCAAACTGCTGAAACATTGAACACTCTGGCAGAACTGGATTTAAGTACTAACTTATCATATGAGGGCTCTGTATGGGTGGAATACAAGGGACACCTGTCTCAAAAAAACTATTGAACATCCTTCAGAACCTGGTGTTTTTACTTGGTCATATAATTAGGAATTTGCTTTTACTATTTTTCTTTCTGTCTCCTAGGAATAGGCATATTTCTGGTGTTAGTTTAAGAAAACGGGCATTCTGACCTCATCATATTCATATCATTCTGGCTGCGCCTGAATCAAATCGTGGTCTCATAGAACTAAGTCAAAAGATACTCTACTGTGGAATATAAATAATCTATCATTTGGAAAAATGAGTTTTAACCAGAGATATGGAAATATAACATGGCATGTTTTACAGAGGAGTTCCCACTGAAAATATTGTGATAAGATGATGGATGGGAAATAGTGGATATGCTAATATCATGTGCTTCATAATTTAATAAGTAGGTAAATAGCTGTAGAAATGGAAGGTGGACAATTGAGCAGAGTAGAGGTGGTAAAATCCCCAAAGAGTATTAAATCTTCCAGCAGCTTCTTCATTCAAATTAGCTTGGGCAAGTGGTAAGACAAGTGATTGAGTTCTTGTTGAATGTTAATAATTAGTATCATTGTGGGGAGCTCAGACCAGTGCCATGGGAAGAGAAGTTTGAATTATTTACTGAATAAAGAAAAATGTAACATGAAAGGGATATATTAAACCCTGAGCAACACAGGGGTGATATAAAATGTGAAGGAACCTGACTTTGAGGTAGTAATGGATTAGAATTCAAGATGGCAATAGCCCTTGTGTCAGACTAATTTATAATTCATTAGTTTCCCTGTTGATATAAATAATTTTATCAAGGGAGGAAAAGGCTGAAGCTATCTTAAAATCAAAAGATGCAGAAGGAACAACTACTAATATCTGTGTAAGTGAAGAGAAGTAGTACCCTTAGAAAGCAAGTCAGTGTCAAAAGAGCTAGTAAGGAAATGAAATGTAAGCCTTACCTTTGGGGTACATGGAGCTCCTTAGGAAAAGCATCCAGTATTTCGATATTTATGTGGAAAGAATGGTAAACTGTATCTTTCTAAAGAAACATTTCTAAATACTCGAAAAGGATGAACATATAGATGCAAGGAGTAAAGGAGATATAGAAAATGGTATTTCTCCTGCTTCCCTCCCTGACTTCCCTAATCCCTGGTAAATGGTGAGACCACATACAACTCTTCCTATTCAGTCATTCTGTGGAAAACGTCCTTTGCTTCAGATAGATTAAATGTGGTTACACTTGTGCTTGTGTCCTTATGATGACCCTGACATTCCCAGAGAAATTTGTGATGTTGTCAGAAATAATGGTTACATCTGTTAGGTGTTCAGCCTAAGGGAAACAACTATTTATATAACTATTTTCAGTTTTGAGTTTCCTACTTTACCAATAGCCTGGGGTCTGTTGTTCGGCTATGCCTCTCTTTTATATTTTGGTGTATAAAATAGAAAACTGGGAAGAGAAGACAGCTGGATCTGGTAGGCCACAGCTGGCATGCTTCTGAGTTTAGATAGCATTCATTTCACTGATTCCCAGCAATCGAGGTGAGAATCCAGGGGAAAGCAAAGGAAGCTACTGGGTAGGAGGAATTTCTCCCCCTTAATGGGTGCAGGGGTTCACTGTGTATTAGAACAGGAGCATGTAGTAGAGCTACAGAACAGGATTAAAGAACAACATTAGTTGTGCCACATGGGAGGTCATCACAACACAATAAAGAACTAAGTTTCCCAGGCGTGGTGCTATAAAGAGCAGACAGATTGGGTGTTCCTGCTGAATTTAAGCATCCCAGCCAGGCATGCATTGGACACCCACTACAATGCTTAACAATTGAGGAAGGGTAATTGGGTACTTTGTTTGCAGCTAAAGATGTGGTTCACTGCAGATACCTTCTACCAAAAGATGATTCTTAACAGCTCCAGCACCTCTGCTCACTGTCGTGTTCATATTGTTTGAATTACAGAACATAAATCCAAATTATTTTGCAGATTTTTTAGAGCATTGATTCTCAAGAGAGAAGGTACAACCTCCTACAGAAAGTTTTGGAAATTTGTGGGGACAGTTTGGTTTGTCAAAATGGCAGTTGGGAAAAGATGTCAGGTGCCAAAGGGTTTTAATGAATAGAGACCAGGAATGTAAGACATTCTGAAACGTCTGGCACAATCTTTCTTAACGAAGATTACATTGCATTTCGTAAAATTTAAAATTCCCCCCAGCTAATTGATTATGTAAAAAGCCTGTTTAAATCTTATAACAACAACAAAAGCATTTTGTATTCAAGCATGAAGTACATTTTATGGTTTTTAGTAGGTATTAAAATTGCCATGGTAGCATACTGCAATATACATTGAAAGAAAAATATGTTATTTTTTGTTTTTCAAAATGATGAAGAATTAGCATTAATTTGAAGAAATTCCATCATTGATGTTGATAATAATCATGGTGTTTGCATTCTCAACGTAATATTTCTATGACACTATGCATTTATAGCTACATTTCATCGTGATTATAGATGTGTGTGTGTGTGTGTGTGTGTGTGTGTGTGTGTGTGTGTAGGCATCATTAACTAACTATTCTAGCGTGGTAATGCTTGAACATTTACAAATAAAACTATTTTGTTATAAGTTAGATGATCTATTTTCTCCTCTATATTAAAGTTTATATGTTATGATGTTATGTTTTCAAAATTATGTGTGCAGTAAACAAGGTATTGCAAAAATTTGGTATTAAAAAGGGGCATTTATTCTGAGATACTTGAGAACTATTCTGCTATACTATGCACACATTTGACTGAGCAATATGACCAAATCTGCTACCATCCTCAGAGCTCTCCCCTGTCACTGAGCCACTCACCCAATGAAGCACATATCTGAGTACTAGCTGGACCTGTACTTCTAAGCCTTCTGGAACTGCTGGGAGAATGCTCAGTACGATGTTAACTCAGTTCATCCTGGTGACTGGCAAGATGGTTCTTTGTTTTTCTCAAGAATGAATATTGTCTATGCATATACCCGTCCCCTCTTTCCTCCTCCCTCCTCCCCCCTGCCCAACATCCAATAGATGTTATTCTTATATATGCACTTATGTGTTGATCAGTTAATATCAATTTTATGGTGAGTACATGTGGTGCTTGTTTTTCCATTCTTGGGTATGTGCATACACAGAGTGCAATGCGCACCACGCAATAGGATGGACATATATGAAACTTGGACTGAGGAGGGGAGGGAGGGCAAGGGCAACACACGTAACCTAAACATCTGTACCCCCATATTATGCTGAAATAAAAAAAAAGAAGAATGAATATTGTCCCTTTCCTCAAACATTTCTCCATATTATTTTCTTTGCATTTTCTAATTATGTTCTCTAGTTTTTTTAAATTAACATCGACAAAAATTGAATTCATTTGTCTTTCATTGATGACTTACATTTAATTCAAAAATTATGAAATGTCCCCTTCTGTTTATACTAATGTTGAATAATTAATTAGAATTTGATAAAATTTATCTAAAAGCTCAGATAAAATTAGAAAATAAAACAGTCTCTTGAAAAATATAGTAATCCTTGATTATCATGTGTAATATTACATGAACCATTTCCTTCAGTGTTTCTGTGAGAAGCTCTGTTTTCATTCTTGACTGAATCAGTAATGTTTTGCCTCATGCAGTAAGTTCTTGGAGGATCATAGTTGTGTTTGGGTCACTTTGTGTAGATTTTAATAGAGTACCATATAAAAATTCTTTTCGACATGTAAAGGTGGACAGATCTGATAGTTTCCTTTTCATCTTTTTTATTTCTCTTTCTCTTTTCTGTAATTTGAAAGTTGGCCTATTTTAAAGCAGTTCTGTTAATGCAACAGTGGTTTTGAAACACTGTATTGAAAGAGACGCCTTTAAAGGAACCACTCAAGAAGTCATTAGTAGCTTATATAAAAAGAAAATACCATATAAGGTACACTTTTATGACTGAGACTAACATTCACAACTGAGAGAAAAGGGGCAGAGTCTTTCTTCATTAGCAGCATGACCAAAGCACTTAGGGATTTCACTCCCTTACATCCATTATTCCATCTATTGTCCTAATTTAATTTTCCATGATTTTCCTGACAGTGAAGGTTGGCAACTCTTAAGTACAATACAAAAGGTTTGCAGCACTCATGTTAATAATTACACAAGCTGTTGAAGCTTTATGCTGAAGGATGTATTGTCAAAAATATCAAATTTAGACAAAAGCAGAAGCTACAGATGTGACTGAAGCTGGAATCCCTGAGTGCCTTTGTTTTTTATCCACAGAAAGAAGCCACCTCGTGAGGTCTAAATGTTAATAAAGCATTCATACCATTTGGTGCCTTTGGAGAGCTCTAAACAGGAAAACATGATCTTTGGAGAATTGCCATCAAATTGTTGCTGCTATTGTCTCTGCTGTAGCTTACCAGGGTCCTTCTGACAATATAAAATCTATTATTTTTACATTCTTTCTTAAGTCAAAAAGGTTTGTTTTCTCATAATATGTCTTAGCCAATTATAGAACACCTAATCCAAAAATGTGGCTTCTTAATTGTGGGGAAAAAGTAAACTTTAGCCCATTATTCTGTCTTTTCTTTCAGGATACAATCATTTGCCTTCATTTCATCTTTTGTTAGTCACAGGAAGCCAAATTCCCCACAATGTGAAACTGCTTGGTACCACCCAGGTCCATGCAGTACCAATTTCCATATCTGTGCACCACACTCTAAGCAAATGAAGTGGCATGGGTTACTATAAAAAAGTCACCAATTACCTGTGTCCATCAAATATTGATCATAGACTGAATAAATAATATCCCATTTATTTTTTACCAAACCTTTTAAAACATAAGTAGAAGCTTTGGTGAATAATGATATACAGAGACATTTAAAAAAGATACCTAATGTACAATGGTGTCAGAGATGTTTAAGATATAAAATGAATGCATTTTTATTCTCATAATCCTGCTTTTTCTTCACTCATTAGATAAATACCATTGGAAGCCTAGACTGGAAATATAAGCAGGGAATAGCTCATCTATGAATTTTAATTAAATTTCTTTGAGTCAATGAGAAAATAATAGTTTTTCCAAATGGATATTTGGAGAAAGGAATGGTCTTTTAAAATTTCAGAATTTTCAAGGACAAATTTTACCATAAGTCATTATTTGAGGAGTATGAATATAAGGAATATTTCATCCTCATAGGAATGAGTGTGAAGTCCTTATAATTTCTGAAGGTTGAGAATAAATGACAGGTTGGGAAGAGATGATACCAGGTGAAGATTTCTGCCTGAAATTTTGAAAAGGATCCTAGCAGCAGTCCCAACCCCTGAACCTGCAGCATTCTATATAGACTGAAGGGGAAGCCTAAAGTATAGAAAGATTTTGTTTCATTTACTCTTTGGGGTTCATAAAAGATTAAAAGGTACCTGCATTAGAGCAGAAGTGATGACAAGACATGCTTAGGCACGAAGAGGATCAGAGTCAAGGGTCTGTGTACACGTAGACTTCATATGGCATGGAATAGACCCACGCTTTCCTGTATTGCCTTTACACAGCTGAGGATTGAGCGGGGTGGTCCTGCCTAGGGTTCAGCTAAAGGCTGAGGAGAGGTGTCCCTGTAACAAAGGAACGCATCTGAGGGTTGGGCAGATGTGGGTCATAGGAGAGAATGAACGCAGTAGAGTTAGTGGTTTTAGCAGCACCAGTGGGTTGTGAAAGAGTGTAGAGTCAACATAGCAGGAGGTTAACTGCATGGACTAAAGAGAGTGCCTGCTTGGGTTTTAATCCAGCCATGCCTCTTACGAGTTGTGTGAATTTGGACAAATGTCTTAACCTCATTGTACCTCCAGTCCATTATACATATGAGATTATTAATAGTGTCTTCCTCTTCGTCCTGTTCTTAAACTAGATGAATTATAACTGTAACATACTTAGAACAGTACCTGGTACTTAGTAAGCACTATATGTGCACTTGTTAAATAAATAGAGTCAGAAGGGGGTAGTGGCCAAGCTCCTTGTGAATAATCATGGTGTGCTGCTACTTCCAAGAGAACAGGCGCTGAATTACAGTAGTTACAGGCACTTTCCCAGTGGATGCTTATAGGACAGTGCCAATGCCCAAAGCAAGGTGGTGGGAGATTTTCTCACCACTCATTATCAAAGGTAGACAGCAGATGACAACACATTAAACATATAACCCTTCGATACCACTGTGATTTTGCATAAACTACTTGGAATAACGTGATGTCACCCAAGTGGGAAGAGAAGGCTATTTGAAATAAATCATTAAAAACTGAATCAACATTCACTCTAAAAAGAATAGTAAAAACAAGTTTTCCACCTTTTTTACCCTACTGGGGGCATTTGTGAATGAAACACAAAATGAGATAAATTATGAAAAAATTTAATTATATTTTCATTAAATTATATATAGTTCATCAGAGTCATCATGCTAAATTCATACTTCAGAAGAACAGCTTTTTGTTTTCTGGGATTTTTAAATCAATGGATATTAAAAGTGAAAGTAGTATCTTGAGTCATATTATTACAAGGTATTTTTGGTTTTTGCTTTTTTTATTCTGATAGTGGTCTTAGTTTTTGAAATGTTTGAGAATCACACTGTGGACCTATTGCTTCACTTATGGCCCCATCTTTATCAAACAAGTTGACCTCTCTATTTCATGGCTTCTCACTTTAATTTGAAACTGAATACTGAATCAACAATAGCAGAAATTTCAGAAACTGTGAAGAAAATATTTTAGGGAAAGGACAAGAGACTGCATCAATAATATTTAAATGACATCATGAGTGTTATTTATCTATAGAGTTTTCACATTTTTAGATCAATTAGGACAAATTAAGTCCCTTTTGATTGTCCATGCTTACCATGCTTAGCTCTTTGATCATTTAAATCAACATTAATGAAATAGTTAATATGATAAATAAATTTCCATAGAATATATTATTAAAACAGACATAAAGTATGGAATATCAATTTTGATTTTGCAATCACTGGAAGATTTAAAATGCTTCTATTTTAGAATATTTTTTAATTGAACATAATTATGGATCTTTAAAATTATTTCAATAAAATATACTTTTTGTATCTGCTTAAACAGAAATTTATGTGAAATCTAAATACTTTTATATTAGTTTAGTTTTAGTAATAGCACAAATTAATTAAGCTCATGTTTATATCATTGACAATGTCAATCATTTTTTACTTGAAGTAATATGTTAATCCATTACAGTCACTCATGTTAAGAGGAATAGAATATTATTGGTTTTAAGTCTATAAAGTGTATGAATCTTCACACATTTCAGTAAGTAAGGCAAAAGGGCTTATTGAAAACTAACAAATGAATAATATTTACTTCTTTTAAAAAGAATTTATTTGGATAATGTATTATAATTTTCACAGCATTTGTGTATACATGATGCACTTTTTGCCTGTGGTAACACTTTGAGATGAGTAAGACAGATAATAAAAGAACATGGTAGATAGAGAATAATTAACTTATCAAGGGCATCCATATAATTAACAATAGAGACCAGTACAGAAAAAAAATCTTTGGACTAATGTAAAAAAATTATGTATCTATAAAAAAATAATTAGAAGATAGTTAAACAGGAAAAACAATGAAAAAGCAAGCAAGGAAAAAGAGCGTTTAACCTCGGTTTATACAATTGGAGCATTTGACAGTGAATCTCAAAAATGAGCCAAAAGAACAAAAGTAGACGGTAAGATCATATTTACTTGTTTAAAATAGGCTGGTTCTTCACCCTTTTAATTGCATTAGTGGCAGGCATTCTCAGGAGAGTCAACTGTTTTCTGTAAGAAATTTTGTAGAAAGCATTAGTAGAGAGCACTCACATTCAAGGAGAACACATAGCCCCACCTCCAGCATTTAACAGGACAGAAAATAGGACAATGAAGAATTAATCAGGAAGAGAAAAATATAGTTTTTGAAATCTGTGTAATACTCTTTAAAATGCTCTTTGAAATCTGTGTAATAAGCTCTTTATGTTAAAACGTATCACTTAGATCGATTCAAAAACCATTCCATAGTACAAGCAAGGTCGGGACAAGAGGTCTGCAGGGTCAAGGGATGCAGTCCCATGGAATTGGAAGTCCTATTACAGACTACGTTCTGAGTACCAGGAATCCAAAAACCTCCGCTCATTTGGCCCTGAGTCTGCTTTCAGGACTCGAGCCTTCTCAATGCAGTCCTCCAGTGGCCCACGCAATATAAAAAAGAATCTTTTTCTAGAGAGGGAGCATTGGATAAGACTTAGATGTACATATGGGAATGTTAGAGGGCTTTCACCACATAGAATAGAGTCAAAGGTGAGAAAAGATCTCTGAATTGTCAGGTTCCAGCATGAAACGCCAAAGACTACAAGAATTTCAATCTTAAACCTAGTCTTCCAGGTCATTCTGAAAATATATTTCCAAGTCAAAAAATGCTAGATATATTATATCTAGTAATTTTGAACCTTGATTTAAAACTTTTAGATATTTAGAAATGGGATAGACATCCCTCCCTTTGTACTTTTGACCAAGGCTCCACAAATATCAGGAGTAGGTAGGTCTTCAGACTTGCAGTTATTGTCCATCTAATTACAGATTAATATCAATTCTTTCATTTTAATATCTTTAAATCCTCTGCTGCTATTGATTCCCTATGTCACTGTTTATTTCCCACTTGGCCTATGGCACCTGCTTAGAATGTGATTGCCACATCGTCATTTTATCTTTCTTAGGCTTCTACCTGGCTGGCTAAATATATTTAATTAAAACTAATTAACGTAAAATCTGATGTTGTCATTCTTCAACTAAAAATAAAACTATAATCCCCCCTCCTTATTAGAGGGTTACATTAAAACTCTTTAATGTGGTACTCAAAGACATGTTTTAAAGTCTCTTATTCATCCACTATACATGATCTCTCAGCTTCCATGCCTTTGCAGGTATGAATCCTTCTACCTGGAAACTCTTTTCTATTTCTAAGCCTGAATAAGTCACATTCATTCTTCAAGTTTCAACTCATGTCTTATCTCCTCTGAGAAGCTTTCTCCATGTCCCTCAGACTGAGTTAGGCTCTCCTGCTTTGTGCTCCCACACATACATATTCCCATCAGTGGTCAACATTGTTATCAACTTTTCTTGTCTGTCCACTCTAGAATACAAGCAATTTGAGATTAGTGGTTATGCTATTTCACTTTATTTGTGAAATCATTTTACAAACATTTGTTCAGATCTGCTTTAATCTGTATACTGTACAAGTCACTAGCCATGAAATGATAAAATACACACGCCTTGTCATTGAGGATGCATCAATATAGCATGGCTGCAGTCACTAGACACTGTGATGTGGGGGCTTTGATGGAGTTAAGAAAGGGTTGTCACAACAAGTCAGAGGAAGTCTGTCTGATTTTGTTTTCCTGGAGGAAAATGTGTTCTGCATACAGTGGGTCTAGTCTGAGATCTGTGTAGGACGAATGTCTGGTAGTCCCAATGCTTGTCATGTAACATACACGTAGCATACCTTTGTAATTACTGTATTTGCACTAATCCAGGAATGTGACACATCTAATGTGTCCTGTAGTGGACTGCAAAAGTTATAGAAGCAAACAGGGTAAAGCCAGAAGGATGAAAGAAGAGATTCTGACCAGAATTAGGACAAAGTTACTTTGCAGCCACCCTAAGCTGAGAAAGCATGGTTAATAAAGACAAAGTAGGTAACTAAGAAAACATGTAGACCACCCATTTCAACACTCTATATTCTATATAACATATTCTACAATTCAAAAATTATGTTATTTTGAAGAAGGTCAGGACTTCACTTTAACATTTTACTTGCCTCTGGATTATGATGAAAAATGACGTTAGGAAAAAATAACCTAAAAAGACAGTAATTACAATTAGTCATGTTGTTTTAATCAGCTACACATTGGAATAAATTAGCAATTTCTAATGTGTATCTATACCCACAGATTTATCATAACTGCATAGCAATACTTAAAATTCATTTCATATGATGGATTCAGGTTTTGTTAACTATTTCTTGATTATGTTTGTAACATAATGTGTCAATTTAAAAATCAGTTATTGTTAAGAGATGGATATTTGCTGGTTAAAACTAGCAAAAATCTGCAGTTAACATTTTTTTAAGAATAAGAAAATCAGTAAATAGAACCTGGTACTGATAGAAGCAAAAATGTGGCTAATCCTATAGAAATGTGTCACAGTTATCATTTTCTGAAAAAATCACAATTTGGAAAGTTGCAAAAATTCCATCTGGCAAATCCTTCAACAAATATAATTGGATTTATAATAAATCATAGCATGACAATAAGGCTTTACCTACATAACGACTGTTGGTTTCAGTAATGAGATTTCCAAAAGCAATTTTTTTATTATTTTTTTTATTTCAGCATATTGCGGGAGTACAAATGCTTAGGTTACATATATTGCCTTTACTTCACCTGGGTCAGAGCTTCAAGCATGTCATTCCCCAGATGGTGTGCACTGCACCCATTTGTTGTGAATATACCCATCCCCCCCGCTCCTGTTAATATTACATGTGCACTTAAGTGTTTAATAATTAATACCAATTTTATGATGAATACATGTGATGCTTGTTTTTCCATTCTTGTAATACTTCATTTAGTAGAATGTGTTCCAGCTCTATCCAGGATAATATGAGAGGTGTTAGATCCCCATTGTTTTTTGTGGCTAAATAGAACTCCATGGTGTACGTATACCACATTTTATTAATCCACTCATGTATTGATGGGCACTGGGGTTGTTTCCACATCTTTGCAATTGTGAATTTTGCCACTATAAACATTCGGATGCTGGTGTTTTTTTTATAGAATGTCTTTTTTTCCTTTGGGTAGATGTCTAGTAATGGGATTGCTGGATCAAATGGTAGGTACTTGTAGCTCTTTGAGGTATCACCATATTACTTTTCACAGAGGTTGTGCTAGTTTGCAGTCCCACCAGAAGTATATGAGTTTTTTATCTCTCCACATCCATGCCAACACTTATTGTTTTGGGAATTTTTGATAAAAGCCATTCTCACTGGAGATAAGTGATATCTCATTGTGGTTTTGATTTACATTTCCCTAATAATTAAAGATGTTGAGCATTTTTTTATATATATTTGTTGTCCATTTGTCTATCTTTTGAAAACTTTCTGTTCATGATCTTTGTCCACTTTTTAATGGGGTTGTTTGATTTTTTCTTGCAGATTTTCCTGAGTTCTATATAGGTTTTAGTTATCAACCCTTTATTGTATGTGTAACATTTGAATATTTTTTCCCATTCTGTAGGTTGTCTGTCTGCTCTCAGGATAGTTTCCTTGTCTGTTCAGAAGTTTTTTAATTTGATCATGTCCCATTTATTTATTTTTATTGTTGTTGTGATTGCTTTTGGGGTCTTCATAAATTCTTTGCCTAGGCCAATGTCTATAAGAGTTTTTCCAACATTTTCTTCCAGAAATTTTATAGTTTCATGCCTTAGATTTAAGTCTGTTATCCACTGTGAGCTGATTTTTGTGAGAGGTG
>CAUYSK010016334.1:0-15176 GCA_963575035.1 Avahi laniger | reverse complement strand
AAAAAATTAGCCGGGCATGGTGGCGCATGCCTGTAGTCCCAGCTACTTGGGAGGCTGAGGCAGAAGGATTGCTTGAGCCCAGGAGTTTGAGGTTGCTGTGAGCTAGGCTGACGCCACGGCACTGTAGTCTGGGCAACACAGTGAGACTCTGTCTCAAAAAAAAAAAAAACAAAAAAAACAGTAAGGCACGTACACAAATGACATGGGTGGGTCACTGATATAAGAGGGTGCTGAAGGGGGTCAGAAAGGGGGCCCCATGGACAAGTGTGTTGCACATAGATACAAATCCACCCTTGCAGGGGGTCTGTAGTGTATTTTTGACCTGGGCCTTCACTATGGCATAGAGGTTTTACAGGTGAGTAGTGTGTAACTAACTGCAGCCCTTAAATGGTCGGCTTAAGTGATCCTCCTGCCTCAGCCTCCTGAATACTTTGCTAATTTAAAAACTTTTTTTAGAGATGAGGTTTTGCTATCTTGCCCTGGCTGGTCTGGAAATCCTGGTCTCAGGCAATCCTGCCTTGGCCTCCCAAAATGCTCGTAGCACAGGCAGAAGCCACTGCACCCACCTCAAAGTGTTAACAAATTTGTAGGAAAAAAAAAAAAAACCAAACAAACTTGTAGAACCATACATATGAAGTACATTAGAAATTAAATAACTAAACTCCAAAATATCATATCCTTTCTTTGGGCATATATCTATTCATGTAGATGAACAGATTAAAAAAACCACAAAGAAAGTAAAAAAGTGCTTAATTCCAGGGAGGGAAAAGAATATGGAATAGAATATAATGGTCAAATGGAATTTGATCCTGAAACAAAATTTTTTAATTTTTCCCAGAAGAGTTTACCTATTCCTTGCACAGTACTATTAATCATAATTTTTTTGCCAAATGTATTACCTCATTTTAGCTCTCATTCTATTCATCTAGACTAGTCTTTCGAAGGCATATGTCTGATTCAAGAAAAGAAATGCACTATTAAGGTAGTGGTGAGCATAATAAAGAAAATGCTTTGAGGTGATTTCAAAAGATGATTTACACAAAATGATTACAGTTGTGTAAAATTTTATTGGTTGATTCTAGGATTCCTGGGGAAGAAATTTGGTGTGTTAGGTCCCAGAGGGGCTACTTTATACAGCTACTGGGAGTAGTGAGATACTGAATAATATTTTAATATTTTCATAAATATGTCCTTACACTTTCATGTTAAGAATTTTTACTTATCGAAAGGAGTCATTTCAGACTTATTAAAATGTTTTAAGTGCTCATGTGAGGAATAAAGACATTCGTTCACTGATTTAACTGCAGGGTCTTCCTTACAAGGCATTGTGCAGGCCAGGGAGAGAAGTAGGATGCACCAGTTAGACTTAGAGTCCTTGCACTGTCAGGTTAGGAGTGGAGAGGGTGTTAAGGAGACACGAAAAGCGTGAGCAGCAAAGAGCCAGGTGCACTGGGGAATGGGGTAGGCAGCATGGAACACAGATCAAACAACAAGTGCGGTGTGGCAGGAGCTGGGAGAGGGCCAGAGAGTTGGGAGTGCCCAGTGGCTAACTCAGCCTAGAAAACTATAACCCTGAGTAAGGCTGGACAAAAGAGGAAGATGAAAGGAAAGACCCTCCCTTAGGTTCCCAGTGATGGCCTTTAGTGCCAGGTAGAATCAAGCATCCCAGGGACAGAGATGAAAACATCAGCATTCGCAAGACAATACCAACAAGGACTAAAAGTTACTGGAAGCATACAACGGACCAAGGACCTCTGTAATGTGATTTATATACCTTAACTCACTGACAACCTAATACCAGCTTGGGAGTTATATAGTTAATAATTCTACTTTAAAGTTGGAAAAAAGAGGCAGGTGGTTAACTATGTTATATATCCATATAAATCCATCCTTGCTGGAGACCCCAGAATATTTCTGACTGGTTTCTAACTTCTCCAACAGCTCTGAATACATGGATTCAGGGGAAATAATGAAGAAGAATGTATGTGCCCTAAGGGGGACAGCTCTCAGAGAGCAAGAGAAAAAAGCAAGTTGCAGAACAATGCATAAAACAACATACTGTAAGACAATAAAAACACAAACCCCAAGAGATAATATGTATTTTCTGTGGGGACACATGTATATACATCTTAATATGTTATATATTTATAACATATTATATTATATATTGTATTGCGTTATATATTGTATTGGAGTTTGTGTATAAGGATGTATTTATATGTACAGATGTATAAATATGTATACATATATGTATAATATATACTTTATGCATATATATGTATATTTCATATTACACATATGTATATGCATACATACATGTGTATATTTATACACATGTCCCCACATTATATACTTATTTGGAGTTTGTGTTTTTATTGTCTGAGGGTATGCTATTTTACGTATTGTTCTGCAATTTGCTTAAACAGGTATACTGTATACTAATATACGTGTGAAGTGTTAACGAATATAAAAATCAGGACACACTCAGCTGATAAATTGCTTGTGCGGAGGGGAGAAAGACCAAGTTTGGGTGTGATCGTCAATAGAGACTTCCTCATGGACAGTCCAGAGGGGTGGCCGGGAGCAAGGCCGGTGGTGCAGAGGCCATCACGCTAGGGAGCCAACCTCATTCACCACGCGTCGCGGGCCGCCGCCCGAGGACTAGCCCATCAGGGCGCATGCGCCGAAGGTATATCCGCCCCGACTACCCAGCCTTCCCTCCTACGAGGGGCGGGGCCTGGACGGGCCGCGCCCCATCCCGTGCCGCGCGCGGGGAAGGGCGGGGCTTCCGCTTGGAGAGACGCTACTTCCAGATCCGGCGACGGTTGCTGCGGGCACGCGGTGCCATGGCGGTGGTTGGACTGGCGAGCAGGGCTGCGGCCCTGGAACGCGAAGCGGTGGACGACCGGGTGGGCGCTGTGGCCTTGCCGCCCACCATGGACTGACCGCCGAGCGCCCCGGACCCCATGTGTGACAGAGGGGTACCGGGCTGGGCATCTGGGTAGCAGAACAGCTTTTGGGTCAAGAGAACCATGTTGGGAGAATGTGTATCCAGCTCACCTCCGTTAGCTGTTGAAAATAAAAGACACCACCAACCGACAGAAGAATCTCTCTCCGTAAAAGCGGGAGAAAAAGCGATGAAAAGGGAGCACTCTCGCCAGGCTCAGAGTCACTCTGATCTGAAAGATAACATCACTGCAAGTCAGCTTGAATCAAGTCTTAAAAGGAACCAAGACTAAGGGATCAGAGCTAACCAAGGAAAGTTAACGGTACGGTTACCAGAGCTTGCCGTTAATCCTGATCCTCAGTACAATCCTGTAAATTGGATTAGAACATCTTTTACAAATGAAGAACCGAGGCACAGGTTAAATACTTCCTTTTTTTTTTGAGACTTGTCCAAGTTCATAAATAATTTCTTTAAAATCATAGCTAGTAGTGGCAGAATTACCTGTAAACGTTAAACTGAGTACAGACGTTATTTTTCGAGTTGTTTGAAATGTTGGAAACACCAAACTCCCGTTCAGCTAAGGAAATAGTTACATTTACAATAGACTATATACAATTGTGGGATACTATGCTATACTGACATGGAAAGTTTCCCCAAGACATTTTGGAGTGTATTAAAAAGTTCAAGTTGCAAAAAATATGTATTTAGTTATTCTTTTATACAAAAACAAACCTCTCAAAACAATACCGCGTTTTGTGGTATATACTTACATAAATGATAGAAAAAAAGAATAGATGTAAATTAATACAAAAAGAGCTAGAATAACACACTAAACTGACAGCAGTGAATAGGGGAGGGAAGGGAGTCATAGGGACTTACAGGTGTTAAGGTAAAATAGAACTTTTTAAATGACAGTTTCCTTGGGGGTGTGGTCAGGAAAATGTATATATACTGTATGTTCTCTGTATAATAAAAGTTATTTTAAAAACTTGACTAAGAATGGCATTTTTATCTTTTGAGCACCCACCCTGCTATAAATGGCTTTAAATAATTCCAGAAATAAAATCAACCATTAAGGGGTGAAGATTTGAGGGTTCTGAGGTTATGAACATAAAAATAAATCATATTTAGGGAATCCCAAAAGAGAAATTTAAAAGTAATTTTAAGCAGTGCAGTATTTCATCGTTTAGTTCCAGGAAGCTTTAAAAAAATGAATGTTACGTAAAACTCCTCCAGGTCTACATTATGTAGTTCATATTTGATGGAAATTTAGAGGGACTAATATTAAGTACTTTTTCAAATATGGCTCTGGATGTTTTCAGTTGAAACATTTTATAAATTTATAAAATATTGATTATTATAAAGTTTTTAATTTTTAATAAATCATTAAAGATTTGCCAAGATCTCATACCTGACAACTTTGTGACCGTATATAAAAATTGTTAAAAACAAACAAGCAGACCAAAAACGCAGGGATTAAAATGGGAGCAACCCACTCGATAATTGTCAGTTACCGCTAGAAATTAGCATTTAAAATATGCCAGTTGACCTAAGGAATATCAAGAACCAATTTGGTTTGAGGACCCCTTAGTTAGTCACCTTATTTGGGGAAGTAAAGGAGAAAGCATAAGTAGGTCTGCTCACCTGACAGGTACCTTCTCATCTGAGACTTACCATCAAGTGGTTGGCAAGATCATCAAATGAAAGTTCTAACCCTGATGACATCACAACTGTTGCTTGGCAGCAAGCCAGATGGGCAGTTTTCACATAGTCTTGGCTTAGGCCATTGCTCACTCCAGCAAGGTGCCTGAAATGTGGTTTAATGTGTATTAAATTTTGCTGTGTAACAAATCACCCCCAAATATTTATTTTCTCCCAGTTCCTGAAGATTAGGAATCAGAGCAGAGGGGCTTGGTGGTTCTGGCTTAGTCTTTCTTGAGGTTGCAGTCAAACAGTTGTCCAGGACTGCAAATCATTTCAAGGTTCTTGAAATGGGGATTAAAAAACCACTCCAAACTCATTTCTTTGTTGCAGGCCTCAGTTCCTCATGATGAGGGCCTCGCTGTAGGGCTGCTCGTGACATAGCAGCTTGCTTCCTCTAGAGTGAGAGATGAAAGAGGGAGGGAGAGAAAAATAGAAGCCACGGTGTCTTTCGAGCTGACCTTAGAAGTCATACTATCAATTCTCCGTATGCTAATGGTCACACAGACCAACCTTAGTACAATGTGAGTGAGTGGGATCTTGACAAGGGTTGAAGACCAGGAAGCAGAGATCGTTGGGGGCCATCCTGAAGGCTGGCTTCCCCTGCGTGCTACCATTTCCCAAACACTCCTTCTCATGGATAATTATCAATACTAGAGACCTACAGTTTACCTAGAGCTGCTGTAGAAATTAAGGGGTTAAAGTTACTGTATAAACAAGATTGGGTCCCAGCACTACACATGTACAGTTTCCTTAACACCAGATGAATACGTACTGGGGAAGATGATAAAATGAATACAACTATAGTTATATACCTAAACACATTAGTTACCCTTATATAATATACTTAAGTGTCTTTTTATTGATTCATCCAATTGAGACAGTATCTTTTAGATCCCTGCTATTTTGGGAGTTAAATATTTTTGGCCAGGCAAGGTGGCTCATGCCTATAATCCCAACACTTTGGGAGGCTGAGATCGGAGGATTGCTTGAGACCAGGAGTTGGAGACCAGCCTGGGCAACAAAGTGAGACCCCATCTCTACAAAAAAATTTAAAAATTAGCCAGGTGCAGTGACACACACCTGTAATCCTAGCTACTCCAGAGTCTGAGGCAGGAGGATTGCTTGAGCCTAGAAGCTCAATATTACAATGAGCTGTGAGTGTGCCACTGCATTCCAGCCTGGGCGACAGAGTGAGACCCTAAATCTAAAAAAAGAAAAAAAATGTCTACTTCTTCCCATCTCATTACTTCCAAACACATATGGATAGAACGCTAATTTTATATTGTTAAGATTTATAGTACTTATCTTCTATTGAGTAATTATAATTAAGTATTCATGAAATCATGATGATTAAGAAAGGTAGCTAGTGGGGGTTTCTTTGATGTTACTGGCCTCTCGCCTAATTGAGAAAGCTGACTTTGAAGTTCATGTGGATGTTAATGGGAAAGCCTCACATTAGGGGGTTTGGTGATGGAGGTAGGGGAGATAGTGGGTAGGCAATTCGTGCATAGACACACACAGACACATACAGAGACAGGCAAATACACACACATATGGACACACACAGATATGAAGACACAGGCCTACACAGCTTTAGAGAGTTCGTCTTTGCTTCACTGTGAGGGAAAAGCTATACTGTACACGTGACTGATAGAGGTGGAGAAGGTTGGTGAGAGCCATCTATGAAGCCAATGGCCAAAAATTATTCAGTCAGTCACCTAGATTTTTGTCCTACTTCTGGACAACTCTGTTCCTGCTCTAGAGGCTGTGACCTCATGAACAAGTGGGGACTCTGCTCTGGCCCTCTCTCATGAATGCTTATGTCACGAGTCTTACTTTTCTTTCCGTTCATTCCTCAGGGTGATCTCATAGACGATCATGCATGTGGCGCAAGCAGAGACTGGCAAGAAAGGCAGAGGCAGCTCTCAAAAGGCCCCGGAGGCCATGGGGAAGGATTGTGTGTTTTGTTCTAAGCGTGGTGGAAAAGCTGACACACCACAAGGCCTGTCTGGTCTTCCTGCTTCCAGTCCTGCCTTTTTTCCTCTCTCCTGGAGTCTTTCTTTGAAACACACTAAGCTCAATCCTACCCCAGGGCCTTTACGCTTACTTTCTGCTTGAAACACCAGGCCTTAGCATGGATGACACCTTCTCATAATTCAAGTGACCACTCAGAAGAGGCCTCCTCAAACAGATTTTCTCTGGTCATGCAACCAGATGTGCCTTGTCACCCCCTCCCCTCCCCACTCCCTTTGTCAGTATCTCTCTGTGATGGTTAATTTTATGTGTCAACTTGGGTGGGCCCAAATACCCAGATATTTGGTCAAACATTATTCTGGATGTTTCTGGGAAGATGTTTTTTGGGTGAGATCAACGTTTAAATTGGTGGACTTTGAGTAAAACAGATTGCCTCCTCAATGAGGGGAGCCTCATCCAATCAGTTGAAGGCCTGAATGGAGTGAAAAGACTGAACCTCTAAAATCTGCAGTGTCCTCTTTGCCAGTAGAAGTAGCGTCTATGCCCCATCCGAGGGAATTAACCCTGCATTGCCTGCAGAGATGGGAACAGCCTCATCTGAGGCAGCTGCCTTGAAAGACCCTGGTCACTCTACTCAGGTCCCACCCCACCACCCACTTTGCTTCTAGACCTGTAACTAGACTCAAGTCCCTGCAGTCCCCTCCAGGTGAATAGTGCAGACCCTTAGAATTTTGGAGTCATCCTCTAGCAGATAACTACTCTCATTTTGAAAAATTGCTTCTGGCTTGTTTATGGCCTTAATAGAAATTGGATGCTTAACTATGGGCCACCAAATTACCACTAAACTTGAACTGCCCATCATAAATGGGGTGTTATCTGACTGTCCCCAAAGCCAGAAAGTTGGGCGTGTGTAGCAGAACTCCATCAAATGGAAGTAGTATTTTTGAGATGGAGCCCAAGCAGGCCCTGAAGGTGCAAGTAGGTTGCATGAGGAAGTGGCCCAAAAATCCATGACACTCACTCCTGCTACACTACATTCTCTCTCCCTGCCTGCACCCATGGCCACATGGGGAGTTCCCCGTGATAAGTTGACAGAAGAAGAGAAGACTCGGGCCTGTTTCACAGGTGGTTCTGCACAATATGCAGGCATCACTGAAAGGGGACAGCCACAGCACTACAGCCTCTCTCTGGGACATCCCTGACAGATATGGAGGGAAATCCTCCCAGTGGGCAGAACTTTGAGCAGTGCACCTGCTTGTTCATTTTGTTTAGAAGGAGAATGGCCAGACCTGAGATTGATTATATACCAACTCATGGGATATGGCTGATGGTTAGGCTGGACGGTCAGAGACTTGGAAGAAATGTGATTGGAAAATTGGTGACAAAGAAGTGTGGGGAGGAGGTGTGTGGATAGACCTCTCTGAATGAGCAAAAAACATGAAGACATTTGTGTGCCAGGGAAATGCTCACCAAATGGGGACCTTAAAGTCAGAGGAAGCTTTTAATAATCGAGAGAATAGGATGACCCATTCTGTAGATACCAGTCAGTCTCTTTCCCCAGCCAACCCTGCTATTGCCCATTGGGTTCATGAACAAAGTGGCCTTGGTGGCAGGGGTAGACATTAATGCATGGATTCAGCACATGGACTTCCAGTCACCATAGCTGACCCAGCTACAGCCACTGCTGAGTGCCCAATCTGCCAGCAGCGGGGATTAACACTGAGTCCCTGACATGGCACTATTTTCTGGGGGTATCATCCAGCTAGTTGGTGACAGGTTGATTACATGGGAACATGTCCATTATGGAAGAGGAAGTAGACACACTCGGGATGTGGATTTTCCTTCCCTGAATGCAATGCTTCTGTGAAAATGACCATCCATAGACTTTAGAGAATACCTTATCCACCACCATGATATTTCACATAGCATTGCTTCTGATCAAGGAACTTGCTTCACAGCAAAAAAAGCATGGCTGCCCATACTCATGGGATTTGTGGGTATTACATGTTCCTCACCAGCCTGAAGCAGCTGGCTTGATTGAATGGTGGAATGGCCTTTCGAGGACTCATCTACAGGGCCAGCTAGGTGTCATCAGTGTCCAATATATGATGCTGTTCCTCTACAGCCAAGATTCATAGGTCTAGGAACCAAGTTGTGGAAATGGGAGTGGCACACCTTAGTATTACTCCTAGTGACCCACTAGCCAAATTTTTACTTCCTGTTCCCATGACCTTATGCTCTGCTAGCCTAGAGGTTTTAGTTTCAAAGGGAATAATGCTTCTACCAGGATAAATGCTATGGTTTGAATATTTGTCCCCTCAAAGACTCATTTTGAAATTTACCTAGTTACTCGGGAATCTCAGGCAGGAGGATTGCTTGAGTGTAGAGTCACCAACAGCTGTGATGATGCTACTGCACTCTAGCCCCAGACAACAGAGCAAGACTGTGTCTCCCCAAGGTGGAAGTACTGAGAGGTGGGGCCTTTAAGAAGTGATTGGGGCATGAGGGCTCTACTTAATGAATGGATTAATCTATTCATGGATTGATGGAATATTAGGTTAATAGATTAATGGGTTATCACAGGAGTAGGATTGGTGGCTACAAAGCTCTATAAAAAAGAGGAAGAGGCCAGGTAAGGTGGCTCACACCTGTAATCCCAGCAATTTGGGAGGCTGAGGTGGGAGGATGACTTGAGGCCAGGAATTCAAGACCAGCCTTGGCAACATAGCAAGACCCCGGTTCTATAAACAAATTTTTAAAATTGGCTGGTCATGGTGGTGTGTGCCTGTAGTCCCAGCCACATGGGAGGCTGTGGTGGGAGGATTGCTTAAGCCCAGGAGTTCCAGGTTACAGTGAGTTATGATCACACTACTGCACTCTAGCCTGGTGATAGAGTGAGACCTTGTCTCTAAAAAATAAAAAAAATTTTAAAAAATAAGAGGAAGGAACACCTGAGCTACTAAGCTCAGCCCCCTCACCATGGGATACCCTATACCACCTCGGGACTCTGCAGAGTGTCCTCATCAGCAAGAAGAAATTCACCAGATGCAGCCCCCTTGACCTTGGACTTCTCAGCCTCTATGACTGTAAGAAATAAATTCCTTTTGTTTATAAATTACCCAGTCTTTGTTAGAAGCAACAGAAAACAGACTAACACAGAAAATTGGTATCAAGAGTGGGGTGGTGCTGATAATACCTGAAAATGTGGAAGCAGCTTTGGAACAGGATAATGGACAGAGCCTGGAAAAATTTGACGAAGCAGACTGGAAAAAGCCTAGATTCTGGTGAGGGCTTAGAAGACAAGAAGACTAGGGAAAGTTTGGAACTGCTTAGAGATTGGTTAAGTAGTCATGACCAGAATGCCGATAGAAATGTGGACAGTAAAGGCCATTCAGATGAAGTTTCAGACAGAAATGGGGAATGAGGTCTTAGAAACTGAAGTCAAGGTCATCCTTGTTGTAACTGGCAAAGAACTTGGCTGCATTGTGTCCGTGCCCTGGGGCTTTATGGAATGCAGAATTTAAGAGCAATGAATTGGGCTATCTGGTGGAAGAAATACCTAAGCAGCAAAGCCTTCAGGCTGCTGTATGGTTACTTTTCACTGCTTGCATTAAGCTTTGAAAGAGAAAAAAATGACTTAAAGACAAAATTTGTAAACAAAAGAGAAGCACTTGGAAAACTTTCAGCCTGGCCTGTGAAGAGTGAAAAGGCACATTTGGGAGAGGAGACCAATGGTGTAGCCCAGTAACAGTTTGCCACAGAGATTAGCACCGGGAGAAGGGAGCCACCAGGTGCTCCTCACGACAGTGAAAGAAAGACCCTGAAGACATTTCAGAGATCTTTGAGGCTACCCTCCCATCACAGGCCCAGAATGGTTTCCAGGATGGAATGGATCCAAAACACCCTTCACAGGCTCTCTGCCTAGGGCTGCCCTGGGACTCTCCTCCCTGAAATTCCAGTGCAGAGCTCCTCGGCCACTCCAGCTGTGGCTCAAGGAGCCCCAGGTGTGCATCCACCCTTCTCTCAAGAAGATGCAAGTTGTAAGCCTTGGCAGCCTCTGTGTGATTGTGGGCCCCTTGCCATGGGATGCCCTACACCACGTGTCGCAGAGAGCAAGAGCTACGGAGGCTTGGCAGCCTCCACCCAGATCTCAAAGGATGTCACTGAAAGGCTGGGGACCCAGGCAGAGACTTACTGAATGAGTGGAACCACTGCAGAGAGCAATGTCCAGCAGCAATGTAGCATCAGAACTGCCACAGTGTCCCTGCTAGGGCAATGCCTAGTGGAGCCATGGGAGAGGGACTGCCACCAGGACCCCAGAACTGAAGAGTCACCAGCAGTGAGACAGAGCAAAGACCCCTCTTTGGGGCCTGCCAGGTCCCCCAAGCATGGAAATAAAGACAAAACCTTGAGTCCTTTCAAAAGAAATTCCAGGCATCTACCTAGCCTTGGAAAGTAAATGAGTAACCTTATAAAAAAGAAGATAGTAACGTAGTCTCCCAAGCAATCCAGAATCCCTGCAGAAACTAAAAGATAACATCTTAACACGTATTCTTGAGATGTTCTGCAGAAACCCCCCAAAATGGAAAATGCTGACAGCTATTGTATAACTTCAGATAAAGGGGAACTGAGGATTGGACTCTGACCACCATTCTTTGTTCTAAATGTTTTCCTGAGGGGCCTGGAGAGAGTCACACCCACAGGAACCAAAGAATCTCTGAATCTACCTATGACCCCATTCCCTTCACTTTGAGGTATCTCGCCTTTTGGGGCCAAACCAATGTATTAATATAACCTCCACTTACTGGCTTACGATTTTGCCTACATCTTCCACTTTCCTGAAAAGTAGCTCTGTGTTTAAAAACCCTTGCTTATCTTATAAGCCATCAGGGAGTTCAGCTCTTAAGTGTTAGCTGCCTGTTCTCCTTGCTTGGCGCCATACAATAAATGCCCTTTTCTCCTATTGCAAATCTCAGCGTTAGTGTCTGGCTTTGCTGCACCAGGTGGGCGCATCTCAGTTCAGTTGGGTAACAGCAGCATGCAACACCTGCCTGGGAAAGCTTCAGGTGCTGGACTCCAACCCCTACGGCAGCCCTGTGGGCTGCACCCTGCAAAGCCATGGGGGTGGGGCTACCTGAAGCCTTGGGGGCCCAATCCCTGCCCCAGCATGTCCAAGAGGTGGCACATGTCGTCAAAAGAGATTATTCTCCAGCTTTAAGTTTTAATGCCTGCCTGCCCTGCTGGGTTTTGGAGTTGCTTGGGGCCTGTTACCCCTTTATTTTTGCCTAGTTTTTCCCGTGGAATGGGAATGTCTACTCTATGTCTGTGTTGCCATTGTGAGACAGCATAGAGACAGGACCTGGGCCTCACTTCTGACCATGGGAGGCAACATGGGGCAACATGACTCAGCCTAATTAACTGTAAAAGAACAAAAAACAAATGATCTCCTAGCTGCTGGAATTCATACAAAGCGGGGGCCACACTGTCTGTTTCTTGAGTAATGTTTTGCAGGACCACTGAAGCAAGATGCTGACACCAGCTGATAAGGAACCTGGCTGTAAAGAAACCAGACCTGTCGGGATCTAACCACCTCAAGCCAGAATAGACCCCCATAGACCTTACCCTGACTTTTCCCTCATTCTAATTCTAAAAATCATTCCCAGGGGTGAAAATGTAAAATGCTAATGATATATGGGATGCATGAAGAAGCATGACCACCAAGTGTGCTGATGTCAACGGAACCCTGCCTCTACATGTGATAACTTCAAAGCTGAGGCAGGGTGTGGTGGCTCACGCCTGTAATCCTAGCACTCTGGGAGGCTGAGGCGGGAGGATTGTTTGAGCTTGGGAGTTCGAAACCACCCTGAGCAAGAGCGAGACCCCGTCTCTACTAAAAATAGAAAGAAATTAATTGGACAACTAAAAATATATAGAAAAAAATTAGCTAGGCATGGTGGCACATGCCTGTAGTCCCAGCTACTCGGGAGGCTGAGGCAGAAGGATTACTTGAGCCCAGGAGTTTGAGGTTGCTGTGAGCTAGGCTGACGCCACGGCACTCACTCTAGCCCAGGCAACAAAGCGAGACTCTGTCTCAAAAAAAAAAAAAAAAAAAAAAAGCTGATACCTGCTTCCCTCTTTACAGCCCCATAAAAGTTCCCCAGCCCTTTGGAGAGCCTTTCTGGTTGCTCCTTAACCAATACTGCCTCCATTTTATTTGAGCAAAAGCCCTGAATAGAGCCTCACCTGCCTAAATCTTTCAGGTCTTGTGCCAATTTCTATTGACTCAGGGGTCAAGGACCTGAAGTCCGGTGTCAATTGTGTCTTGGAAGTAGATAACTTGTTTTGATTTCATAGGCCCACAGATGAGACTCTGGACTTTGAACTTTTGAGTTGGTGCTGGAACAAGTTAAGACTTTGAGGCTATGGGATTGGAATGAATATATTTGTATGTGAAAAGGACATAAGTTTTGAGGGATTGAGAGCTGGAATGCTATGGTTTGAATATTTGTCCCCTCCAAAACTCACGTTGAAATTTAATTCTCAGTGTGGCAGTATTGAGAGGTGACTGAGTCATGAGGTCTCTTTTTTCATGAATGGATTAATCCAACCATTCATTAATAAATTAATAGGTTAATGGATTAATGGGTTATCACAGGAGTGGGACTGGTGTTTATTTAAAGAAGAGGAGGAGAGACCTGAGCTAGCACGCTCAGCCCCCTCACCATGCGATGCAGTATGCCTCCTCGGAACTCTACAAAGAGTCCCTGTCAGCAGGAAGGCCCTCACCAGATGCAGCCCCTTAGCCTGGATTTCTTAGCATCCATAGCTGTAAAAATTAAATTCCCTTTCTTTATAAATTACCCAGTTTCAGGTATTGTGTTATAAGCAACAGAAAACAGACTAAGACTAGACACAACAGTGATTTCATTAAACTAGAAGACAGTCACCTGGCCACATTCTTGTCTCTGAATCAACAGGCAAGGAAAAGAATTACCATGCTGGCTTGAGTGATTAATCCTGGTTGGCAAAAAGAAATTGGATTGCTACTCACAAGGTCAGAAAGAGTTTATCTGGAATACAGTAGATGCCTAGGGCATCTCTTAGCATTGCCATGCCCTCTGATTAAAGTCCCTAGAAAATTGCAACAACCCATCCAGGAAGAACTATGAATGGCCCAGACCTTCCAGAAATGAAGGTTTGGGCCACCCCACCAGGTGATCCATAGCCAGCTGAGGTGCTTGCTGAGGGCAAAGTGAGTATGGAATGGGTAGTAGAAGGAGGTGGTTACAGATATTACCTATGTGCACATGACCAGTTGCAGAACTGAGGACTATAACTGTCATGGGCAGTTCTTCTTTGTTTTATAAGGGATGCGTGTGTGTATTTCAAATGTCTTTGTTTTCTTCCCTCTATTATCCCGTTATCATGGAACAAAAGATATACAGACCTTATAATATTTAAGTATTGTTAACTTTACATCGTAGTATTTGAGTTAGGAGATATCAAAGAGAAGTGTAAACATCACTCAAGAACTTTACATCCTCTTCTGGGGAAGGGATTAGCGCATTTTTGGTTGTACACAGGATAGTTGTATCATGTTAGGTGGAAGAATGACCTTATCATTGTCTTTGTTTGAAGATTAATACGGCTTAAAGCGATGTGTATGGGTGCCGCTGACAAGGGGTGGACTTGTGATTATTAATTTTATATGTCAACTTGGATGGGCCACAGTGCACAGGTATTTGGTCAAATATTATGCTGGATGTTTCTGGGAAGGTGGTTTTGGAAGAGATTAACATTTAAATTAGTGGACTTGGAGTAAAGCAGATTGCCTCCATAATGTGTGTGTGTGGGTCTCATCCAATCAGTTGAAGGTCTGAATAGAGCCAAAAGACTGACCTCCCTTGAACAAGAAGAAATTTTGCCTGCACACAGCCTTCTGACTTAAAGCACAACACTGGTTCTTCCAGGGTCTCCAGCTTGCCTGTCCCGTCGTCTGCAGATTTTGGACTTGGCAGCCTTCGTGATCCTATGAGCCAATGCCTTAAAATAAATCTCTCTAGACATATACACATCCCATTGGTTCTCTTTCTCAGGAAATTCCTAATATACCCATTTTCTTGAAAAAGGAAAAGAAAATGAAATACTTTAAACACATAAAAAGGCACAAGCTGGGTGTGATGGCACACACCTGTAGTCCCAGGTATGCCTGAAAGCTGAGAGGGCAGAATCGCTTATGCCCAGGAGTTCAGGTGCAGTGAGCTACGATCGGACGACGGCACTCCAGCCTGGGCAACAGAGCCAGACCCTGTCTCTTAAAAAAAAAAAAAAGGACCAAGAATAATATAAATAAATGCCAATGTTTCCACACCAAAGTTTAACAACCTCTGATGTTAAGCTTTTTTTGTTTTTGACTTCGTCTGTCTTTTTTTTTTTTTTTTGCGACGGGGTCTTGCTATGTTGCCCGGTCGTGCCTTGAACTCCTGGGCTCAAGCAATCCTTCCTCAGATTCCCAAGTAGCTCTGACAGGCAACAGACCACCATGCCCATC
>CAUYSK010016333.1:0-12084 GCA_963575035.1 Avahi laniger | reverse complement strand
TTTGTTCTGTAAGTCAAAGCACACTTTCCTGTCTGTCCCTCCGGTAACAACAGAGAAATACAGCTTCACAGTGCAGGTGAGGGGGCGGAGGCTGTGGGGGGAAGGCTGATTTCGGGTTCCAGCTGCCGCTCCAAGGGCAAGGTCGGCTGCCTTCCCTGCCCATCTCGGGAGTGAGAGCAGGTGTGAAAATCAAACACAGGATTTCAGAACTATAAACTGTTTATTTGTGCACCGAGAAAACCTATTCATCGCCGAAGCAGCCACTCAGTCCCACGGTTCCTTCCTTCCGAACGGGTGTTGGGAAGTTGTATTTTTTTCCCGGTGGCAGCGTGAGTCCTGTGTGGGTGGTAGGGTTTAGGCTGGGCTGCGTGGCGACAGCCCGGGAGAAGAGACCAGCCAGGGTGGGGCGACTGCCTGCCTGGCTGCCATTAATTTTTAGTAAGTGAGCACCTGGAATTTTACCCAGTTATGCCTGACAGCCACCTCCTGGGGCCAGAACGAGGCTTGCAGGGCAAGAAGCACCACATCAGGAGAATCCAAAGTGGGGGTGTCTGCTGAAGGGGGGCGGTTGCCCTGCTGAGATTGTCGCTGGTGCCACTGAAATCCCAAAAGAATCATCCTGGAATTCGCCTCCTGTCGGGTGCTGGGAAGAAAGGAATAGCAGGGACTGTATGCACTGGGACCCCCGGAGCCCCCAACTTCTGGGAAAGAGCAGCACCGAACAATCGTATGGCACGAAGGCCAAGAATGGACCTTGAGTCACAGACCTGGCTGGGAACCCTGACTCCACCACTCACTTATTGTCTGACTATGGGCAAGTTGTTTCCCACCTCTGGCTTCTGGGTTCTCATCTGTAAAATGGAACAATAGCAGTACTGATCTCCTAGAACTGCTAGTGAGCACGAAATGAGAACATTCGCGTAGGGTTCTCGGAAGAGCTCCTAGCACATGGCGAATGCTCGACAGACGGAAGTCATTGTTGGTCTAATCATAATTATGAGTAGGTTCAGGCTCCGGAGCAGCTGCCTGCACGTCAAGGGCTGAGCGGGGCTCCCCAAACCCTCCGCGCATCCTCCACCTCCTCGCCCCATCTGTCAGGGCCGCTCTGTTCTCTGACGCTCTTATGAGGCAGGAGCAGATGCTGCCTGGGAGGAGTAACATGTCTGGTTTGTTCTACCACTTCCTAGCCTGAGCAAGTCCCTCCACCTTTCCAAAGCTCCATTTTTCACCATAAAACAGGGACAATAATCCTCAACTTTCAGGACTCTTATGAGTATTCCTAAAAGATAGTGAATCTAAATTGTCACATTGCGTCCAGCATGTGTTAAGCATCCAATAAACAGCCAATGTAATGACTACGATGGTAACTGTTGTCATTGATCATGGATATTTGGCAGGGAAAAAACCCTAGTTTTTGTCTGAAAGGAAGGCCTTGGCCATCAAAGTCTACCTGGGAAAGGTCACACTCAGCAGGCCTCTGATCCTAATAGGACAGGTTACTCCGGTTTTTCATATTTAAATCTCATTCTGGACTGGCGCAGTGGCTCACGCCTGTAATCCTAGCACTCTGGGAGGCTGAGGCAGGTGGATCGCTCAAGGTCAAGAGTTCGAGAGCAGCCTGAGCAAGAGCGAGACCCCGTCTCTACTAAAAATAGAAAGAAATTATCTTGGACAACTAAAAATATATATATAGAAAAAATTAGCCGGGCATGGTGGCGCATGCCTGCAGTCCCAGCTACTTGGGAGGCTGAGGCAGGAGGATCGCTAGAGCTCAGGAGTTGGAGGTTGCTGTGAGCTAGGCTGATGCCATGGCACTCCAGCCAGGGCAACAGAGTGATACTCTGTCTCAAAAAAAAAAAAAAAATCTCATTCTATCCTCACAGAAGTCTCACTGAGGAAGGAAGATTACTAATAGTGACTCCCACTTCCCACATGAGATAAGGGAGACTCGTTCAGCCCGTTGTTGTGGAATCCCACAGCCTGGCGAGGTCAGGCTCCCAAGCTGTCTCAATTCTTGAAGCCCAGTGGTCCCTCCTGCTACCCTGGTGGATCTCAACCAGGGGTGATTTTGCCCCCAGGGAACACCTGGCAATGCCTGGGGACTTCATTTGGTCTTCACACTGAGGCAGGAGTGCTGCTGGCCATCGGGTGGGGAGGGGCCAGAGATGCTGCTGAACATCCTACAACGCACAGGACAGCCTCCCCGGCAAAGACTTCTCCACCGAGAAATGTCAATGGTGTCACGGCCGGGAAAGCCTGACCTTCAGAAAGCTGCTTCAGGCCAGGCGTCCTGATCGGCAGAGAGCACTAGGAGCTAGGCAGGAGCCAGGGAAATGGGGCGCAGGGGCGGTACCAGTACACATTTTACCTTCCCGAGCTGAGCTCAGAGACTGGTGTCTGATTGACCAGCTCTATTCTGAACAGCGTTTTTTAAAAAAAAAATGTATTAGTTGTTTCAATAGTTGTTAGTTCTTCTCATGAAAAATTTCCAGTTTTGTCGGCACATGGCAAGGCTGCTGTTCCCTGATCCCGCAAAGTTAGGGGTGACCACATCATGTGCT
Source organism: Avahi laniger (assembly GCA_963575035.1). Lineage (NCBI taxonomy): Eukaryota > Metazoa > Chordata > Mammalia > Primates > Indriidae > Avahi > Avahi laniger. Next base: position 9,523 of record CAUYSK010016333.1, on the reverse strand, counting down.
TTGGCCAATGAAATGTGAGCAAAAGGAAGATGCCTTAAGAGCTAGAGAATGAGTCGCCATGTTCCTATTGCTCTGTCTTGGACAACAGAGGGAAATGGGGGGGAGAGAGAGAGAGAGAAACACTATCCTTATCCTGGTCCCTGAGCTGAGCCCCAGCAGAGCCCCCAGCATACCTCTGATGACATGCGCTGTCAACAAAAGATAAACTTTCATTGTTTCAAGCCACTACTATTGGGGCCTTCCTTGTTGCCACAGCATCATGGCAGGATAGTTGACCTATCCTGAACAATACTGTTGCCAATCTTTGAAAACAGGGAGGTTTCCTATAAAAATCTGGATTTCCCCATTCTCTGCTTAAATGAGAAATTCTGGGAACTCTGAGTTTTCAGTCTGCAAGGCAGGAGGAGGGACACTTGCTTTTCAGTTTGTTGTGGTGGCCACAGGGCCTACTTCACATGTCCAGATGATTTGCTTGGCTATTGGGGTATCTGGGATTACGATGCCTGCAAATAATTTTGTCACGAGTCAGATCTGCCAAATTAGGGAACTAGAAACCTACTGAGCCTACTCAGATGAGGGCAGGGAACCCACGCCCTCCCCTTATCTGGGCTGGGAGAATGGAACCAGTGGGGAGAATGGAGGAGGTCTCGCCACCTGGGATGACAGTTCCCAGTTTCTAGGGGACAGGTCCCACCTCATATGTCCCACGAGTGGGGAATGATTTGCCACACTATTTGAGAGGCACTTCTTCACACCCTTTGTTTACTCATTCATTGATTTGTTCATCCATTCTACTCACTCATTAATTTATCTATTCACTCATTCATTTACCTGTATATTCATTTATTCGTGTATCTCATTTATTCATCCACATACTCGCTTATTAACTCCTTCATTTATTCAACTAAGGATATCCACTAAAGGCCTACTGTGTGCCAGGTCTTTGCTCAGTCTCCTCCTCATGTGCGGGGTATAGCTACTCAGCACCGCAATCTGCCCGCTAACAAGGGCATGGGCGCTGCCTCCCATAGTTGCTCCCATTTCTGTAGGCACATGTTGCTCCCCCTGTCAAGAGGTGCAGTCTGTTTTCTTTCCCCTGGAATCTCGTACTTCTGAGCTGGTCTTGTGACTTGCTTTGACCCATGGAGTACAGCAGAGGTGATGTTGTGCCAGTCTGGGCATCTTCCATTTTTGTTCTCTTGAAACAAGCCAGTTTGACTTACCTGAGGCTGGATTCTCCAACTCCGTATGACCTGCCCTAGATGACACCATTTGGAGTAGGAATGAGCTATCTAGCTGAATCCAGCAAGACTGCAGAATCCTGAAAGAGTAAATGGTTGTCATTGTTTTAAGTGACTCAGTTTCAGAATGGTTTGTTACATAAAAAAAGATAACTGAAACAGTGTGAATCTGACTAAGGAGATTTCCAAGAGAAATACTAGAAGTACCAATGCCTTCTTAGAGCTGTTTATGATGAAGTATGGTAAAAGAGACCTAAAGAAAGGAGCTACTAAGTTTTTGAGCAGAATTTAGAGAAAATATAGCATGAGAAGAGATTCTCCAGCTGAAAAAAATATTCTCAAAGTATGGAATGGCTTTTGAGTACAAATCAGATCAAGGCATAGCTTTAAGACCCTTGTTAAGAACTTAGAAAGACTTAAAGCTATTTAAACCTAGTAAATCCTCTGAACTAGGGAAAACTAAACATTGTAAGGACATTGTCCTAATACATGTCTCAGAAAAAACTATGGGCATAGCTTTTGGGGCATGAAATAAATATCTTCAAGATTCATAGATAACCCACAAAGTTTTTAAGAGAATTATATTGGTGAAGGCACCACCTGCTTGGATTCTAAAGGAATACGAATGATTCAAAATGAAAAGTGGCCTCTGTGCCCCCAACTTTTAGTAAGCAGAGTTACTTAGCTACAAATATGAACCAACTCTTATGAAAAAGGGAGGACCTCTCAGAGGGCAAAGCCGAGGGCTCAGGGAGCTGATATGAAAGCTGAGAAGAAAATGGAATCAGGAACCCTCTTCTAGGAAGAAGAACTGGGTCATGATTGAGTAATATTCCATGGCCCCAGGGGGTGGGGCTCTGGAGACATGCGTCCAGCTGGATTTCAGAATCGCTATGGAGCAGTGAGTGCTATGTGCTTTACATTCTCTGCCTTTTTGAAAGGAAGTGTCTATCACAGCTACTCTGTCTATGCTTTTCCACTGTATGTCGGGTGTAGGGGTGCGGACAGCCTGTCCTTTTACTTTATAGCTGTCTGAGGAACTTCTCCTGAAGAGCCTCATCTAAATCTGGCCCTGAGTTATGTAACTACATATTAGATGCCTAACTGATGTTATAATGACACGTGAGTTGTGCATGAACAGGGGATGTATTTTGCCTGCAGGACAGATGTGATTGTGGTGACCACCAGGAGGATTGTGGTAGATGGTTATGAAGATGGCTGCAAAAACCCCTCCCACCCCCAATGCCCTTTTGTAAGGTGAGTTGGCCACCTTCACCATCGAGAGATGGAGCCTATTCCACCTTCCCCTGAGTCTGGATGGCCTCATGACTTCCTTTGACCCCTAGCCCGTGGCAGAAACAATGTTGTGCAGCTTCTGAGATCAGGCCTTCAGAAACCTTGCGCTTTATGTCTCTCCTTCTGGAACACTCTTGCCACCATGAAAGGAAGCTCAGTGTAGATTATTGAATGTTAGGAGGCCATGTGGAGAAAGAAGTCACATGTAGGAGGACCAGGGTGCCCTATGTGACAGCTGGCACCAAGGTCCCATGAATGAGGCCATCTTGGATCCTCCAGCCCCAGTCAAGCCACGTGGCCAACTCCACATGCAGCAGAGACGAGCTCTCCCTGCTGAGCTGAGACTTGCCCAAATTGGCAACCCACAGAATCACAAGTAATAAAATGTTGTTGTTTTAAACCTAAGTTTTTGGGTGATTTGTTACACAGCAATACATAAGCAAAACGGGGGCTTTGTTAGGCATTTTCTTGGCTTAAACTGATGAAATCGCTTCTAGTTCACTGCAAGTCAAAGCTGAGCTGTCAGAAACGACATCTCAGAGCCCCACACCTCATCCGTAGCCTCACTTCCCGACAGGCCTTGAAACAGCTCCCAACAATATGTGCGCCAGGAAGCTCACCAGAGAGCCAGATGCTGCTACTGAGAACACTTTCTTTGCCAAGTTGACATCTTATTTCTTTAACTTCCAAGGAAAAATGAGGAGTGAAGAAGGAGAGAGGAAGAAATGACACTGGCCCTCTCCTATTTCCAAAGTCTGAGGGGGACTTTTTGTATTGCGCTGATTTTTCTTTTTAGCTACCATTCACTGACCAACTGTTACGCTCCAGGCATATTACTCATGTATCTGTTCAGGGAAGGTTCTCTTGAAATCCCCATTTTGCAGATGACAAATGGAGACTCACAGAAATTATGTGACTTAGTTGAAGTCACTCAAGTAGGAATTGGGGGACCTGGGACAAGAACCCAGTGATTCCGGCTTCAGAAGCATTAGCCTCTGTGTTGTGTCCTGCCGCCCTTCAGAATGTGTAATCTGTGCTTGTCCTTGTCACACTACGCTTTGAAAATAGAAATACGATTTGCATATGGGGTATCTCCATATTTGAAAAGCCAAATAACAGCACAACGTGGCTTGGGATGGTCCTGAACCTGGTCTGGGGTGACGTGCAGTGAGGCAGCATGACAGCAGGAAGTAAGAGCGTGTTTTTCAACGGAGAAGGAAGGGCAGGATTTATTGGGGGCTTAATTTGTGCTTGGCACTGTGCTAGGAAGTAGGTGTGTTTGTTCTATTTTACAGATGAGGAATCTGAGGCTTGAAGAAGCTTAGTAACTCACTCAAGATGACTTTTGAAACTTAGTACTCATCCAAGACCAGCCCTGAGCCAAACAATGGCAGAGAAGAAGCCCCAGCCCAGGGTTTTCCAGGGCTAAAGTGCATTCTTTTTGTGTGGAGCGAGGCTGGTTATCGGAGGAACGGTGCCACAGAACACCACCTCCATGACCGATTGGATTGGGTATCCATACTCACGGGCAGAAATACTTTTCCTTTGTCCCCATTCCCATAAGGTTGGCCACCAGTGCTCTGCGCGGCTGTGTCTGACCCACCACCATTTTGAATCAGCAGATAAAGTTGCTATGGATATGTAAACTAGCTCAAAGAAAATGAAAGGCCTACAATCTTAGAGAATCAAATCACCTGGAAGAGTGTGCTAGGCAGGATACCCAGCAACCTTTCTTTGTCTATTTCAATTCCTTCATTTATTCATTCCTTTGCCAGTATTTACTAAACACATACGTCATTTTAGTGCTACTGTAGTTACTGAAGATGCATTAAGGAGCAATGCAAAATGCCTACCCTCTGAGATCTGCATTCTAGTAGACGAGACAGATCATATGAAGTTTTCCTCTAAACAAATCTCTTTTTCATCAAATTGCGAAGAAACCCAAGATTGTTTGGAGAAGGAGGAAAATGGCAAATTCCCCATCAGCCTCCATTCTCCATTCACTAAAATCTAAATAAATTAATCTGGGATGAATGAAATCTTGATGTACAATGATTTTTATCCACCCCCTCCCCCATCAGGAGGTCAGGGGTGGCTAAAGAGTGTTTGGAGTGATCTAACTAAGAAGCCCTCTGCCCCCACCTCCCCTCTCCCTAGCGGACCACAGGAATCCTCACTCGGAGCTTCCCTCTACAGCTGAGCTTCAAAGCATCTCTTAAAAACTAGCCAGGAAAGCTCTGAGACATACTTTTCCCCTTACTGATAGCAATTAATGTGCCACAAGTCATTGCCAAAATAAGTTGCTTATTTTAAAGCAACTCAAAGGGGCTATTTCATTTTCTAGGCCCATTCATTAAGATGTTGATTCAGCCTTTGCAGAAGCAATTGGAACCCTATTTAGGAGGATGACCACTGTTCCAACTTTAGCTTAGTTCCTTAGACTTTGAGGTTATTCACTGCTTCGTCATTCGCCATTCGGGGAGAGTGAGAGAGCGTCTTATTTTGACATTTAATTCCGAGACAGGGGTTGGGGGGGGAAGGTAATAAAATTACCAGTTAGAATTGGTGTCATTAGCAAGAGTTTTCAAGAGGTCATTGAAGTGTCATCAACCCTCACAGATGACAATTCCAAAAAGAAAAAAAAAAAAATAGTAGTTATAAAAGGGAAAATACCAATTGTTGTCTTGTCAAACAAAAAGCTAACCATTGTGTTTTGCATGAACACCCAGTGGCTTCCACCAATTTTGCAAAGCATATTTCCCTTTGGGCGGGGATTGTCAAGTCTTCCCTTCTTTTACATCCTTCCATTGACATACTGGCGGCCCCAGGGGAGGAGAAATCCACCCAGATATTTGTAGCTCTAAAAGTTCATTTGCGTCATTTGCGTCCAAGATGGGTCATTATTCTAGGCTCCAACCACATCCTGCAAAATGAAAACAACAAGGAGACCTTTGACCAAAAACTGGGGAGGAGGTGGGAGAAGGAACACGGGCTGGAAAACTGTTAAGGTGTTAAAAGACACAGCCAGCGTTTCAGGAGTTTTGAGAAACAAATTCTCCCTGCAGTATAATGTAATTACAACCTTTTCTTGGCTAAGTGAGGTACCCTAGAGATTACTATAAGTAACTTATAATAGAATTTTTATTAGCGGTAGTAATTTTTTATGATAATTAGAGTAATCTGCAGCCCATAAAACCGGAAGATATATAGTTATATCTTTTGTACAGGAAAAGTGTTTCTTCCAACTATGGAAACACCGTAAATGGTCAATGCAGCTTTATGGCCGGTGCTGGCTTTTATGCTGAGCTGTTTGGCGTGTCCCTTTCCTTATTAACGCTCTTCATTACGTTGGCAGTAAACATTTGATGACAAATTCAAACTGTGCTCAACGGGATCAAAAGGCAGCAGAAGTACCTCCAAATGCCTGCTAGCCCAGTGTCCTCCCCCTCCTCCTTTTCTCTCCTTTGTCCAGAAGTTTCTCAAAGGCAAGGTCATTTATTAACCAACCCCCAACCCCTCTCAGCACCTGTGTTCTGGGTCTGTCCCAGAACTGCTGCAGAATGACCCAACTAGGCCATAATTTCCAAGAACTAATTCAAAGAGACGACCTGAGTCTGCCCAGAGGAGCACTGAGAAAGACCTGGAGAGAATGTGCATGTCTACACTGGCTGCGCACTAGTAAATGGATGTTACGTGAGCTGCTGTAATAAATAGACCCTGCATTTTAATGGCTTAACTCAACAGATGTTTATTTTTTGTTACCTATTAGTCAAGTGCAGGCGAACCTGGTCAGAGGGTATCTTTCTCCCAAGTGATGATTTGGAGACTCAGAATCCTTCTCTCTCATAACTCTGCCATCCCCTGGGACTTCATAACAATCTGTATCCCTTTGCCAAATGCAGGAAGAGAGAAGGAAGAAGGTATCCATTTATTTGAACCCCTGTCATCCCAGAGCAATGCATTTAATCAGTAAGGACCAGTTGCAAGGGGGCCTAGGAAACTGAGTCCTGGGCACGACAGCTGCCCTACTTCATTAACTGCACTCCATGGAAGAGGGAGCAAGAATGTGGTTGGGAAGCCAGCCTGTCCCTGCCTCCCTGGACAAGACACAATCTCTATTTATAGTCTGCAAGGAAAGAGGCACGAGGGTGCCAAGCTCTTCACGGAACAGCACAACACGAGTATAAAGTTAAAGAACCAAGTTCTGAAGTCAGACCATCTATATGCAAAGCCCGCCTTCCCCATTACTGCCACCACTATATTTTTCAGGTTAGTTCATCTCTCTGGGCTCAGCTTACTCAGCTACAATAAGTGAATGGAAATAGCTAATATGAATTGAATGCATAGGATCTACTATACACTGTTCTAAGCGCCGTATAAATGCTATTTCTGCAACTCTATGAGGAAGGTGCTATGACTATCTGAGTTAGGCAAGGGGTGAAGCTGAGGTGCAGAGAGGTGAAGTCTGTTGCCTGTGATCTCGCAGGTTACAGTGGAATCAGGGCTCGATCCTCGACCTCTTAGGCACGAGTCACACAGCACCCCATAGAGCTGCTGTGAAGACTAGATGAGACGGTAAATAGAAAAAGGTCTTGACAACTAGTAAGCATTTAATATTCTTACCTAATTATTTATTTATGCCACCAAATATCTCCTCTACTAGCTTCTTACAATGCCTGAAATATACACAGCTAGAATCATGGTTTTGGGTTAAGGTAGCATTTTTCAAAGGTTGTTCTGCCAAAGTATATTCTCAAAGGATATTCTTCAAAAAAAAGGGGCTTTATGGTCAAATAAATGTGAGAATATTGAACACCCTGTCTTGGAGATTCATAGGTGTATTAGCCTGTCAAAGGCTCTGGTGACTTCTGCAATAAAGACACCTGCTTAACTTGGTTTAACCTGCAATCCTCAAATTTATTTGCTTTTGCAACATGTCCTGAAGTTAAAGCAAGAAAAATCTTGATTGGTTAATTGACCAGAAGTCAACTAATTAGAATTCTCAATTAACCAGAAACGTGCCCCTTTACAACTCATTGTAGAACAAAAAAGATAAATGACAAGTTAATAACACCGATAACAGTAAGTTTAAAACAGTAGCAACAAATGGGAAAATATTTTCCATGAGAATGACAAAGATATTATTCTTAATGAATTAACAGGTCATAAAAATCAATTAAAAACACCCAGTGTTAATAGAAAATGTAGGCAAAGGATAGGAATAGATTAGGAACAGAAAACACATTGGCTAATAAGCATAAAAACTCTTATTAGTAATAAAAGAAATATAAACTAAATAAGACCCTGTTTTTCATGTGGCTAATGAATATAAATACCTTCCATGTTGGTCACGGTTCTAAACATAAAAATATTTATGCCCATGAACTTGGTCATGCCACTTCTAGGAGAGCATCCTAAAAATATTAAAGAAGCAAATAAAGATTCATGTACAAATGTATCTCTTGCAATGCTATTTATAATATTGGAAAGGAAAAAGAAGTTCAGCCCAACTGCAGGAAAAAAGCAGGGAATATCACAGTTATTCGTGATAAAATATTAGGATGAGTCGAAAATGGTATTTTCAAAGCAGTGTTAATAACATAGGCAAATCCTCATGGTATAATTAATAATAAGACAAACTGCCAGATGTAAAACTATATTTACGGTATTGACTCAATTATATAAATATTCCAGTGGCACAGAGGAAGAAGGAGAAAGGGAGAAAGACAGCCAAAGCCAATGTAACCAAAAATGTTACCAGAGGCTGTTCTAGGTTGCAAAATGACAGTTTATTTTGCTCTGTAATTTTTGCTTTTCTATGTTTTCGAGCAATTCTACAATGGATTATTTTTGTAATCAGCCAAATAAAGTAAAAAAACAAACAACAAAAGTCAGGATGAAAAAAATCAAAGACGACATTTTCTGATCGCTGCTGATTCGGGCAGCCTCCTCTCCCGTTCACGCAGTCCAGCCTGCATCCTGAAGGCTGACGTTCATTCCGAATGGCAGCCCAGAAGCCCCAGGAGAGCCTCAGCCACTGAGAAAATATTCTGCTGAATTCACCGCACTGAACCTCCCGAGGCAGGAACGTGCAAAACCGCATCTTGCAAAGATTTTCAGCAATGAGATTTGAAACCAAAAGATTGCTCGGCTATCCCTCATTGAACCAAAATATCATGTTAACCAAAATAGCACATTAACGGAGAAGTCTGGTCAGGTGATTTCTTTCTTTAATTGATTTCTACTGTGTAAATGTTGTTTAATTATCTGCTGTTCCAGCTGACTCCTAACTCAGCCTTTTTTTTTATTAAATAACATGGATAACTAAGACCTGGCTACTTCTGGAATACTCCCCTTCATTCTCTCCTGTGCAGAGGTTATTTTTGTGTTCACCAAATCCCATATTTTTTCCCAGTCTCCTTTGTAGTTAGGGGCAGCCGTGGCCACTACTCAGTGCTGGCCGGAGGAAGGGGATCGAAAGTGAGGTACACCACTTCCGGGCCTGGCTCATAAACACTCCCGTGTGCTTAGTTCCTTCACCTGCTGGATACATGAAGAGAATCTGGCAGAAGACTGCAAAGGCCTAAGGGCTCAGAGCCATTAGAAGGAAGGACCCTCAAGCCCTGAATGGCTGTATGGAGCACAGTGAATACGCACATGTGCACACACACAGACACGCGCAACAGGCTCTTTGGGGACCATCATGAATGAGAAATAAACAATCGTCGTGTTATATCCCTGAAGTTGAGGGCATTGTTTTTTTGTTTTTTGTTTTTTTATTTCAGCATAATATGGGGGGTACAGATGTTTAGGTTACGTGTGTTGCTCTTGCCCCCCTCCCCCCGTCAGTCCAAGTTTCAAATATGTCCATCCTATTGCGTGGTGCGCATTGCACTCTTTGTGTTTTTAACGATCTTTTTTGAGGTCTTATATAAATAATGTCTATCCTTGGAATATGTTACTTGACACATACTTCTCTACTTTTG